>VFFE01007079.1:1052639-1201232 GCA_008921705.1 Burhinus oedicnemus
CGGTAAGTATGCAATTCCCTGCCTACTTTCCCAGGTATTTACAAACCAAGATGTTTACATATGCATCTTAGTGGATGCATATACAACACACACAATGTCTGTGTGGTTCTTTATAGTCATAACATACTAGAAGGTAAATGTATCAGATTTCACAAGTTAAACAAAATACAGCTTAGCAAGTTCTTAAAGATGAGGGACTTCCAAAAGAAATTGGGGCATAGCAAAGAATGGTGAATTCATGTGGGTGATTAAACAAATGGCATCCTTTCTTCTGATTCTCCAAAGCAATGCACATGTGCTTAAGGAAGAGAGTGGGAGAGAGTTTAGCAGACGGTCACATCTCTGCAGGATGTTGGGTTGGGGTTTTGACCCTTCACTGAAAACAGTGCAGTGCCATTTTTGCATGTCATTCTGTAGCTCAGTACTGCTCTGCGTGAGTGTAGTATGCAGCTGTGTGGTGGTCGGTGTGGGGCTGCTGCCCATACGTTTTGAAGTGACATTTTTCAGATGAGTAAACTCAAAACTTTCTCTGTGATTGTTCAAGGCTCTTTGGTCAACAGTGCTGTGGCACCTCTCTGTAGGTAGATGTAGGTATGTTTCTTTAAGTAACTGTATACTTCCTCACCACTTCCACACACAGTGTTTGCTTATATGCTGAGCTTTAAATACTTGTGTTGTTTCGCATGTGTGATCCTATCTGGCATTTTCTATCCAATAATTTTTATTACAGTGATAATTGAAGTGAAATGCTTCAGTGTAGCTAGCTTGTACCTTTGTAATAGACTTTGATGCTCACAAGGTCACTCTGTAAACACATAGATTGGGTAGTCCTAACCTCACTGAGGTTGACTTGTGCCTCTGACCTTAGTGGAGTCAGGATTTCTTACCTTGTAATTGAATTGCCTCAAATAGTAGCAGACTCATTTTTCCTTTTCCCGCTGTTTTATGTTCAGGTGTCCGCTAACAGGGAGATGACTAGATTTGCTGAGTTGGTACGCAGTGGACACTAGATGCATTTTGACAGTGAATATTCTGAAGCGTTTGCTGGCATCACCTTCCCATGAATCGTAGGCTCTCTGTCCAGGCTTTCATGCATGGGGAGGAAGAGACTGAGGTCAAGCCTATAATTGCAGTTCTAGAATATGCTTCGTTTCTGCCTTCAATCAGGCTGCCTGTCCCTCTTTTAATTATGTGATACAGTCTCTGTTTCATCATTTTGCTATGAAGAGATTTGCCACAAAGCAACCTCTATGGCAGAGGATTTGGCAGAGTCATGCAGGATTTGGATTATACTATCTCACAGAAAAGTTCACCGGATGCTTAAATCTTCTCCTGCCTTCCTCTGTGCAGGGGTCAAACAATCAGTGCAGTGTAACAGTGTACTTCTCGTCAATGCACTGAGCTGCCACAGCCTCACCCACTGGGAGGCTGTTCACGAGCTGCCTCTTTCCTCCTCATTGCCACCGCTGGGGCTCTGTGCAATGAAAACAGGCCCTGAGCTCCACAGGCAGAAACCCAAAAGCTCCTTCAGGAGTGCAGAGACATCTGCACTCTCACCTGTCCCTGGGTCATCTGCACAAGCACTGGCAAAGCTTGGCCCCAGGCTGCGCTGTCTGTAGCTATGTGGCCCTTTAGATAAGCCACAGGTGTGTCCACGGTGTGCTGCACTGGTGGAAGCAGAACAAAAAAGCTCAGCGAAGCTGACCTGCCGGACCAGCCCTGCCCTCCTGCCCTTGCCAGGACTGGGTGAGGGCTTCTCTCTCTAGTGGTTGTTCCTGGGCTCTGTGCCTTGCGGGGCTCAGCCAGACCTTGCTGCAGAAGGAGCATTGTGAAGAGTGGAAATTCGATGGGCTTTAATAAAATACCAGTGCCTGACAGGAGCTTAGGAAAGTTTACATGTCCGCTTGTCCCACTGACTGAGGATCATGGTGCATAGTTTTCCATTTTCTCTCCTAACCTCCTGTATGACACATGATTTGTGAGGGACAACTGGAGACCTGAAACTTGCTGGCTGTATCTTCAGTGAATTATATGTTAGCATCCAGCTGTAGCCACCCAGGCCATATCTTTAGGCCAAATGCACCCACCACACTGCCCTTTTGACAACAGTTATATTTTCTGTACTTAACTATATTATGTTATATTTTTATTTGTGGAGCATTTGCAGTGGCTGTTGTGTTACCTACAGAAACTTGTGTGTTCATAAGCTCTGTTGTGACTGGCCCTGGGCTTGACCAGTGTGAAACAGCAGCTGGGAAGTTTTGTTTACTGCAGTCGGGATTATGGCCATTGCATGCAAAATTTCCTAGACCAGACCCTCTTTTGCTCTTTGTTTCCCTTGTCTCAAGAAAGAATCCTTTCTGAGCTTTGTAGGCAAAGAAAAACAACCAACACAAAGATACAACAGATGCCAGAGACAAGTATTACTGCCTCTCTGAATATTTATGAAATTAAAAGCAAAGATAAGAGAGAATGGAGCAGCATCTACCATAAAACACACTCATTAGAAGGGCATTTACAAGCTCTGCCTAAAACAACACTTTTGCAGTTTCTCTGTTTTACTGATTTTTTCCCCCTCCTCTAAGTGTAAGCCCCAGTCTGCTCCCACTGAGCTTGGAGCGGCGGTTCTAGGCCCCAGTATGAAAAAACAGGGTGTGCACTGTCGCTTCTGCTTGTATTTCATAGCCACGGGCACCCAGCTGATTTCTTTGAGGATACTTGGAGCGTGTGTGTTCAGATGACGAATTGACACACTGACACAGAAAATGGGCATGTTGCTTAGATGGTCTGGTAGGCAGGTCTTCACCAGAGACTTGGATTTCCTAGTTAAGTATGGGCTTTCTGTGTAACCCTATGCAAATCACCCAATCTCTCAGTTCCTCATTTTAAAATGGAATTTGATACTGCTCTGAAGCTGTCACATTGCATGCCACAGTAAATGCCTATGGGTAGTGCTGTGAGAAGATGCTTTGGTGCACAGGACACGGTCCCCTATCTCTTCTACACCAGACATTCATGCTGCAGGCCCACTCCAGCTTTTTCTAGACTTGCCTCTGGTTTATTTCGCCACTATGCAATCTTGAATAGGGTTGCATTTTGCCACCGTGCAGTCTTCTATAGGGTTGTATCCAGTGCGATACAGGAGGGATCCTCTTCCTGCTTGGGCTTTGCAGGTAAAACCCTGTTCTGTACCTATGATGGCTTCATTCTTACAGCTTGACAGGCTGACCATGGAGGTGGAGTCAGCTGCCACCTGATGAAGACACAGATGGTCAAAATTTTCAAAAGTAAAACCTGTCCTCCCCCCTGTTCCCAGCAAGTACTGCCTGTGGGATAGTTAAGGTGTTCGTCTACCACATTAGGATGGGTGGTGATGCTTCCTTAAGCAATTGCATCTCCAGACTCAGTGGAGAATACATGATCATTTTTTCCTCTCTTTCTTCTTTGTGTACATGAATTTGTTTTCAAAAATATTTTTTTTTCTTCCCTAGGAGATGACCCATTCCTGGCCTCCTCCTCTTACTGCTATTCACACTCCTGGCAAGGCTGAGCAGACCAAGTTTTCTATCCCAAGCAAGGTACAAGTAGGCTATTACAAGTGACCTGATTAACATTCTGTTCTGTTGAGTGTTCTTCACTGGAGAGTTTATTTTTGTAATTGGTTCCATTTTCAAAAATTTCTAAGACTATTTTTAGTTGGAAATTCCCAATCAGACTGTTGTTACTATTAGGACTGCTTATTTAAAGCTGCAGAAGTTACAGCGAAGTACAGCAAAGTGAACTTTCTCCCTGTTGTTGTAAGAGTCTTTCTAAATCAAGTACAATGTATTTTATTTGTTTGTTTTTCTTCCGTTATTATTTGTGCAATGCAATGGCTGAAATGGTCATTTGCTCCTACTTAGTGATTGATTGCATGATGAGGTTTAGGCTGCATCGTCAAATTACAGTGACTTAAAATGTTCCTGCATGTGAACAGTGCTATGGCATCTGTCTGTGTGCACACTCCAAGGGCACGTGAAGTTGCACAATGCGATCCTCAGTATTGGCCTTGTTAAAAGCACACACTCAGCACTTGCCCCATTAAAAACACGTGCCTGGAGAGTACCTGCAGTTCACCTAACACGTAGTGAATTGTTAGGCTGTATGATTTGAACATGCCTTTCACCCACGTTCTGTTGTTGCCTTCTAGCTATGATTCTGGTAGTACTGCTAGAGATCGAGCTCATACCCAGGGCAATTATTGCCAGAGGTATCTTTTGCTTGGACCTGAACAACTGTGAGCTGATGATGGTTGAGGAAGGGGAGAACTTCCCCAGGGTGGGAAATCTACACCAGTTTGACAGGGAGCTACATAAAAGTTTCTTTCTAAAGGCGGACCTTGGAAAATAGCTTATAAAAGTGGTACTACTTGACGTTATGGTTCAAGTAATCATATCCTGGTTTAGAAGCTGGAATGTGATTTTCCTCTTACTGATTTTATCTGTCTGGCAGATGCTCCCCTGTCTGAAATGCAGCTGCCATACTTAATTGGAAATCATATGAGATTAGCAGTATCTGTGGCTCCTTAAAAAAACAAAGCCAGTGCCTAGAATGCCTTATTTTAATGGAATGTGATTGTTGCTGCTCCAGCAGTACCAATGTCGCTACAGTTAACTGCTACAGCATTTAACATCAGAAGTCACAATCATAAAGAGTATAATCCTCATTGCAAATTGGGTTAATGTCAGTTGAAACCCTTTAGGTGACAGTGGAGTCTGACCTGTATGAATACAGCAAGTGAGAGTAGAGGTTTTTGCCCACTGGAAGCTGTATTTTTTTAATTTAGACCCTCTCTTAATTTGGTGCTCTGTTTTTGATGGGCCCTACTGCCGCTATCTCTATTGGCAGCAGTATGAGCATAGGTTCAGAGAAGCTAAAATTTTGATTTGCTTTTCTGTTTATGTTAAGTTTGCTTTGAACTTTAAAGATCCACATCAAAGTTAATTTCTGGGCACGTTAAACGTTGATCCTAAAATTCTTGACCATGTACAAGATATAAATTAGATTTTTTTTTTTTGAGCTAGCATTTCAAGAAATAGGCAAGCACATAAATATTTCCAAGTTTGCTAGTTTGACTTTAAAAAATATAACAGAAATATCTCTTCAGAACATCACATTAAGTCAATTATAGCTAGCCGAATTACAGATCTTAGACAAAATGTGGCTAGATTGTGCAGCCGTATAAACCAGAGACAGGCACTATTAGAAGTTCTCAATTTAACTATCCAAAAAAAAAAGTATCCTCATAAGAAACGTATATAAAAAAGTGTGATAAAAAAGGCGGAACTTATCAGAACAATTATCCCTTTGACATTCAAATTTAAAGTGCCATGTTTACTCTTAGGGCATGATTTACTTCACGAGGGACTGACTGACAGCACAGTATAATACTAGGAACTAATAATGCCCTAAGAGGAAGTGCAGTGAGGGCTTTAATGAGTTTAACATCCTACAGAACTAACACTTCCAGCAAAGTAGCGCCTGGCTGTAAGATGAGGTTGTAAATAACACCTTAATTTCAAATGATCAAACTCTGCTTGGAAGGAAAGCTGATTACAATCACTGTGGACTATAAAGCCTAGAGAAAAACTAAGCAAGAAAACTCTGTGACATTAAGGAAGCAGCTTAGTTATTGTGAGCCAACAAGAATCCCGGCATCAGCACGCTCAGTGTTACGAGCCAGGTTCTTTGCTGGTTTGCAGTTGTTGTACTTTCATTGATTTCATTGGATGTGAACCAATTTCCATCAGGTGAAGATCAGCTTCCCACATCTTTATCAAATCCTGTGTGTCACAGTCCAAATAAAAGCAGTGACTCTCAATAAAAGGATACTGTATTACAAGCAGTGAGATCAAAAAAAGAAAGGTGGTGGTGCTGAATTTAATGCATAGTTGCATTCAGACTGCGGTCTAAATTGTACATCATAGATGGCCCATACATACATCCATGGCCAAACCTGGAAAAGGCTAGGACCACTCCAGGTATAAATCTGTGCAGTGTCTCCATAAAGGGCGTACGTAGGTTTACAGCAGCTGAGGACAAGCTCTTGTCTGAACTGTGAAAGGGTCCCTCAGTGGTGCTCTGTCTCCACAGTTAATGTTTTTTTAAAGTAATGTCACTGATGCTGCCTGAACAGCCACATGATCCCTTCCCTGTACCATCTCCTTCCCTGTTTGTGTAATGCCAGTGCCCTTAATCTAGCAAGCTAAAGATATATCTTACCTTCTTCATCTTATTTAACTAATGCTGACGTTTTGTGTGTTCTTCTTTGTAGGACTCCCAACATCTGACCTCAGGATACAATGTACAAAGTAGGTCTTTATCATCCTAGTCCTAACAGTCAGGGTTGGGTTGGGGTTTTTTTCTGCTTAACATCATTAAAACAAAGGCTAAAAAATTAATTTCTATGGTGCTAAAGCAGATCATTTCCATTTTTTATTACATGTTATGCATTGTGGCATGTTGTGAAACCAAGTATAATTAGATGGGCTGACAGCTTTGGGTGCATTTTAATTCTACAGTAATCTTTTGACATTTGAAAATGTGTTTCCTTTGTTTGCAGAGTGGAGTGATCCAGCAGGGAAAGTTGCAACTAAGTCAGTGCCACAAAAGTCGTAAGTATTATTATTTCCAGCTTTAAATCTCATTTGAAATTTATCATAAAGAATGAGTTTATTTCTCCAAAGGTAACTGAAACCTAGCTCTGCTCATAACCTTGTCCTGGTGTTCAGGTGTTCTCAGTAGTCCTTAAAAGTTAGCCATAAACCAGTTTTATGTTTTCAGTGCTTATTACTGTTTCTTCTTTTTAAGCATTAGCTAACAGAGGTATGTGTGAAAGATGAGTTTATTAAGCAGAAATAATGCTGATTTTAGTTGTACAGCTTGCCAAAATTAAATCACTTTTATGCTTCTCTCATCAGATACTAAGCCTCTTACAATAGAAAATGCAACCCAATGAACAGATGATGCAGGAATTTTAACATTCATGCAATGAGAGAGAGTAAAACACATCATACGGAATGATTCTACTAGCTGGTGTTGAAAAGCTGGTCTTGAGTTTCATACACTTTGAAACAGCTGAAAATCACAGATGATCTATAAATATGACAGTTGAAGATTGTGGAAGAGCTAATTCTCCATCGTGTTAAACCATTTTTCTTTGGTGTTTTTCTGGTGTAAGGCTGCAATAACATAGCAGTGAGTTAGGACTGAACTCTTTTTTTTTTCTTTTACCCCAGGATCTCAAAGTAATTTACAGATAGGAATTAAATAATAACTTTGAAAAGTAGGTTGTTGTTTTTATACTTACGAAAATGTGTGGGTCTGATTTCAGTTCAGAGCTGCTTTTTTTTTTTAGTGTTCAAATGTTTTAAACTACTGAATGCAGAACTGCACTAGCTTAACTGACATTTGTGTAAATACAATATGTTCATTTAAAATTACTTCAAAATTATTCCAATGTTCCCTTAATCTACTAAGGACACAACTTTAAGTAAATCCCTATAGGGGAAGAAAAATCAATGTGGAGATACCTACATAGAATTTTAAAAATAATTTAAATGTATTGATTCTTAGTGCAAGTTTGTGTACAGGAAAGGACTTGGAGTTCAGTGATTTGTCTGTGACCATGTAAGAGGTGCAGGACTAGACTAGGTGTGGGTGCTGAATCCGTTGATGTACTCACCAGGCTCTGAAGGTCCAGTTCTTTACTCGTTAACTCAGGTCATGGAAGTTTGGAAGTTTGTTGAGTAAAACTTACAAAATTATGCTTAAACAACTAATTAAATTTTAAAATGAAATGGTTTTTTCTTCAGATTGAATGAGAATTGAATAGGAATGCTAATGATAAATAGATTAATTTGCATGAATAGCATTTATTTATGAAACTTAGTAACAAATTAGTTTTTGCCCTTTGCTGTTTGATTTCTAGTAATGCCTTGGTTTTTTAAATAATCTAGCCAACTCTACCCACTGTTCTTAGTAACAGAACGGGTGCGGTCATGTTTCAGAATATCCAAGTAATCCAAACCTAACATCAAGCACATTCTATAGTGTAAAAAAAAAAAAAAAGTAAAAAAATATTATTACATCTTAAACTGATTTTTCTCCTAAAGCAAGTGTATTTGGATTCCACTGTGAAAAATATTTTAGTGAGTATACCATAAAATACAATATTTCAATAGTTTGTAACCAACAGTAATAGACTTGTCAATCATGGTTTATAGTTATAAGCTGAATTTCAAAAGAACAGTGCTTCAGAGCTCAGTGGTATATAGTGCATTTAATGGGACCAAAGCTCTCTATAGGAAGCCTGATATAAAACCCGAAGACACTGAGTACATTTTATGAACCAGTTGCTCTCTGTTCTGCTGCTTGATCTAAAGTTCCAGTACTATCAATCAGATTTCTGCTGCAATGAACTGTCTTCTTATGGTAGGTGATAGATTTTACACATGAGAGATCAGAGCTGCAATAAAGCTACTTTTATTTTTAGCTTCCAAATGAAGATCAGCTAACCTATTACTATCACTTTTTCTCTTTTACTGCAGAAAAATTGTTAAGGCAGCTTCTAAGAATTTCCATAGGGCTTTGGGAGGTTAGAAGCCAGTCCACTGTGAGACTTGGTATTACGAGGCCAATTTGTTTCTTTAGAACTGCGTGTGCAGTTACCGCCACTTTCACTGGGAATTGCAGTACTTGAGGACATAATGAAATTAAAGCAGAGAGTGAGGCAGAAAGCTGCATAGTGTGATCCAAATAGGCCCTGATAGATCGATAGCTCCTGCAGTCTTTGTGTATTTTAATAATACAGTGTTTATCAGATTGCCGTTGTATTAAGAAGGATTTAATCTTTCTAACATTAATCATTTTCAGGGATATGGGAGCATATGAGTGAAATTACAGTCCAGTTTACCCCCAGTAACAATTGTTGCTACACTGTCACAGCACATGTCACAGATCATGCACGCAGCATGATCTTCCTGACTTCAAAACTGTATCTCTCACCAATTCCTTGTATATTTTGTCGAGGGGATCTGTATCTTTATTTCAGTTTGATCAAATCTGACTGAACTTGGGTTTGTTCATCTGTATGCTTTGTTAGAGACCTTTTAACCTAGACATGTTTCTAGATATTCCCCAACTTTTTTAAGTTTACCTGCCATTCAAGGGAAATTTAAGTTGTCTTTTCCGTTTACATTTGTTGTAGTGACAGTCTTATAGATTCCATTGGCTTTGATAGAAATACATAGGAATTGGTAGTAACGTGCTTGCATTCACCATATCACTGTGTTATACCATGACTAGTTGAGTGATGTGTGCAGAATGAAGATACTTCACCTTCATGGTGCTGTATTCTGCTCCAGTAGCCAAGCTGCCTGTATGTAAACATTGGCATGACAGAAGATCAGAGCAAAGGGATGTATGATCTTACAAGACAACCTTTCAGGTGCGTGCTTCTAGGGGGAAGAATGCAGGCAACATACTGCAAGGCAGATTAATTGACCAATGTCTTGCTTTTGTAGGGGAATGCAAGATGCATGACTTCTTGTCTAAGTAAAGCTTTCTGAAATATGAATTTCATCCTATTTATACTATTTCAGTGTACTTTATTACATCCACATGCTGGAGAAACCCAATCCCTAATGCTTTGCAGCAGGTAAACTAGAAGGCAGTGTAGTTGGGATTGTGTCTAAATTCTGTACCTATGTTGTACATGAGTACGTGTACATGTAACTAGCCTCAGATCCTAATTTCTACTCAAAAATGTTGAAAATGAAATTTTGAACGCTGATGTGCGCACATGTGTGTATACCATGGTGAATTTTCATAGCTGAAATCAGGGTATGTAAAACTACGGCACTCTTCTTTTTAATTTCAAATTCACTGTAAGTCTCCACTGGGTATAGTGCAGTCAGTTTTCAGCCAGTCTACTCTGATTAGTTTATTATGAAGCATAGTAAGCAGGAACAGATAAGGTGCAACCAGTTGCACTGAGAAGGATTTTCTGTCAACTTTCATGAATTTGAGGGTATGAACTCAGCTCGCAACTTAGGTTTCTGTTATATAATTACCATTGCAAGTATGTCATCCTCAAACATCCAGTCCTTTTGTTCTGTTTTGGTTGTTAGCATTTGGCCTCTGTCCAGTTGGAAACTACCCAGAACCTTTTTAATCAAGCACATCCTGTGTTTCGAAATCATACTGCAGAGTAGTCTTGGGTAGTTTCCATAAAAGCCTAGCTAAAAAGAAGAATGTAATCATAATGCTATTCTTCCCCTGTCACAAAATTACTTCCTATACTTACTGTATTAATACAGTATTAAAAGGGCCTTCTTGCGCGGGCTCAGTGAACTACCGGAAACCATTAAAAACTTAGAGCAGCAAATTTTTATGGATCAGACAAAACCAACTTATTTTATCTTTATAGAGTTTTTGTTATCCATCATACTTAATGATGCACAACCTGTGTGGGGGCTAGAGAACAGCTAAATACAGTGGGCTCAAAAACAATACAAGCAGCTAAAACTCTTTATGTGATATTTCGGCAAGGATTTTTCAAAGGGGGCTCACCACTGTTTTCAGTTGGGCCAGGATTTCACTTCACAGTTCTAAAAAAATGTCAGTAAATACCAGTACTTTTCTAATCCCAAAGATTATCATAATACTTGATGGAAGCCTGTTTGAAAACGGAAATGTGCTTCTTGACATCTAACTACTTTTCATAAGTATCTAATGGCTTTTTGGAAGTTCTCCACTGTGTCAGGGACAGCCACCTGGGAGCATGGAAAACAAAATTTGGCAGCATGTTCAAGCTATGAATTAAAGGTAATTCACAGTTTGAAATGAATCAGCATGAGGTCCTTATGAAGAGTAATCAGACATCAAGAGGATTTTACACCAAGGATTGTGTATGGGATAACGCGACAAGTAATGTTGTTATTCAGAACGTTCAAATCAAGAAGCGCTGATGAATTCTTAACCTTGAAAGGAATCAGCTTTAAAAAACTGGGATTCATTCAATGTTGATGCATCATTTCCAGTTCAATCACATGAACCAAAAATGTAAAATTCATCTCCAACTGGAATCAGAAGAATGTTTCTATTCATGTATCCAACCCTATATCTGAGTTCCAGTCACAATCCAGCCCAGGTGTAATACACTGAAGAAGGTGACATTTTAGTATTTCTAATTACAGTTTTTAATTGATCTTATTAAGGCATAAGAGCATCAATTGATCCCACAGTGTTCATAGCCTGCTTTCTTTTGTAGCATACGTTCCTTTTCACTTGGCGAGTGGGGCAAGCTTTAATCATTAGACTAAGTACTGCCTGTTTGTTAGAAGTAGGAAGTTCCAAAGATATTCCCTCTGGGTAAACTGGGAAAGTCATGAATACAAGGGACTTACACTGCCATGTACAAATTATGATAAGTGAAACAACAGTGGCATGTAATTGGAACTCCATTAATCTTTAGAGAGCTCCAGCGCACCATATTAAAGGGACAAATAGCAAACAAAAATAGAAGGGTCTGTTTTGATATCATTCATCTTCCATTTTTACTGTTTTGTTTTGTTAGTTAGAAGTTTGCTTTGCATCCTTTTGCCTCATAAGTTCTTGGGTTTGGAGCAATGATAGTCAAGATTGTATCATTTTGTTCCTCACTGCCACAGGCTTTTCCTTTTGAGCAAAGTGCTAAGTAACTGAGAATAAAACATACAAGCATCTTCTATGGACAGTTGCATACAGAAGCAAACTTGCAAAATATTTCAGCTGCTGTGAAATACGTTAAAATCCAGTGTTGTAATTAAAAGCCCTGTATCCTTGAAGATAAGCCCATTATTCAAAATAATTTCTAAATTAGACTTTTAATTTGTTTTCATTATTCAGCTGGCTCACATACAGTTTAACCTCCCTGTCAAAATAAAGTTATTTCCTAATACATTCTTTTCCATGATCTCTTTCTCCTGACATGTTTATAAATCAGTTTAAAAGATTGTGGGAACAGAACTAAATTAATTCTCTTATATTTTGCTCATCAATGTTGAATAATTTTTCTTAACTATCAGAGACTTGCATAATTACTGCCTTTAAGAATGCCTTAAACAAGCTAACCAACTGCATTCTTGCCAGAGCTGCTGATTGCAACTCAAGTGAGCACTGAACCATTTGAATTTCCTCTGATACTGTATAACCCCCCATTAAAAATTCAACATTTATTTGCCCAAGCTAACAAGTAGCAGTTGAAATACTTTGTTCTCGAGGAGGATGCACTACTGCATCGCTGCCGAATGTATGCAACCACTGAACTGCGACCATTGAAGTGTCAGTATTAATAGAGACAGGTAAATGACACACATTAACATGTTTGGATTCAGGATGTATTTCCCTGTCTGCTACATACCAGTTCCCATTTTGAAAACTGGTTAGACTGCAAATCTGCCACAGGTTTCCCTATATTTAAAGAACTTTTCCACAGGCAGCAGCATATGTTGTGCCTTCATGGCTTAAGGCCAGTCTTAAACCGACCTCCTAATTTACATTTCTATGGGATGGAATCACTTCCAAACTTCAGTGCAACTTCAAACATTCATTTTGAAAAACGAATTACTCGGTAAATCTGAAAATGTAAATTGAGGTAGAGCAGAGGAAGCCACCACACTCAGTACCTCTCCCACCCGTTTGTTTTGTGAGCTGCTGATAAAATGCATATAAACTAACTTGTTGCTTGGCTTTCTTGCAACCATAATTTGGACCTCACTCTGCTCCCTTTCGTCTTAACTCTGACCTGTCAGTAAATTTCAGGTTCAGAGCCAAGCCATTTCTCTCTCTGGCTTTTTCTTCCTGATGCTCTTTGCTGTAGTCCCTTTCATTCTTACTGTCATATCTTACTGGCTTTGAAGACTTCAGTAGCCTGAGACAAATATAAAATTGTCACCTAGATTCATCTGCACTATGCTGCAAAATAGTAATAATCGGAAATGGGTGATAAGCTTGAAAGAAGAATGGATTTTGCCAGGAAGCTTGGCATTCATAATACCAGAGTGGGCTTGAAACTCCCAATTTGTGTCCTAAATATCCTAGGTAAGACTAACAGCCAGTTTTCCTAATGTCACAACTTAATCCTTTGCATCTTTCCTCTGAATCCCTCTGACAACCCCAATAATCCACCACATTTTTCTCAGCTTTACACTCTCCATCCAGAGGAACTTATATTGCTACCATTATCCTTTGGGCTGAGGGCTCAGCAGGGCTCCAAACCCTATCAATTTTCTGGCCAGAGGGCTTATTTTTTATGAAGTGAAGTTCTCACAACACCCCATGGGGCTAGGCCACGCTCACTGCATTATCCTCCGTCTTGGATGGCTCTTGGAGCCACAGATTCAGAATAGCTTTACCTTACAAATAGATCCTCCCAAATGGTTAAAAAGGAAAATATTCCACACTGCTGGGCTAATTACTGTTCTGAATTCCTGGAGGAAGAGCTGTTTCCCTCGGTTGTGTCCACGCATCTCGGAAAAATGCGTTTTGAGACTTTCCTAATGCTGCAAGTGCAGCTTCCTGAAAAAGTGATGTAGCCGTGCAGGAGGAGGGAGATGTCCATAGTCTTACTCCAGTAGCTGCAAACCAATTGTTTAATTAAAATCCATGTTATGGAAAACACAGGAGAGGACCTAGAAAATTGGCAAATAAAAAGTTATTTCCTAATTTCCACAGGAGCTTTTCATCCTTCAGGATGAAAATAGTAAACAAAATCTGAAGGTAGTTTAGCTTTCAGGAAATTATCCTTTACTGGAAAGTCTTGTTTAGTCAAAATCCTTCACAAAAAGATCTTTACAGGTTTTGAAAGAAAGATGTTGACTCATCTACCTCATATTGACAAGAAAGACTTAAATGCAGCTGTCAGGCTCATCTGAGTCCACAAAAGTAGTAAATATCTCCAGTAATGAGGGGATTGCTTTCATAGCTATTACCTGTTAGCCTCTACTGAAGTATTTGCTTTTTGGGTATCCCTGATAAGTTGCATGCAGGTAGCTGTGTTTTAAGGACATATATGTGCTTTTCTGCAGAGAGAAAGGAATGCGAACCAGTGCTACCCATATTTGATTTAGCATGAATTTCAATAGTTCCAGACAAATTTGAAAGCCTATACAAATCATATAGCTTCAAGTCGGGCTGTGTGCTAGACTGGAATTTTTTGTTAGGTCAGACCTTTATCTCAGCTTCTTTTTGTGACTCTTTACGGGGAGATTGAAGAGGAACTGAAACTGGTGACCTGTCTTGACCTTTAGTACTGGATTAAAATTCCAACTTGCTGCCATGGCAACAGGGCCTTGAAAATTAGATCCTGACAGAAGCAGGGAGAAACTTAAAACTGCAACTGCTGCACTGAACTGAAGAAAGGTTGCTTACAATTGTCAGTGACAGGCTCTTAATTGAAATAATCTGCCTTTCCCTGTTCTTAAAAAAATAAGGAAAAGAGAAATGAAAAGAGATGCAAAACCAGAAAACTGTGTCTTGATTTTTATTTTTTTTTAGGCAAAAATCTGTTGCAATTCAAAGTAAAGCACATGCTGCAGGGACCAGCATAGAGGCTGATATTAGAGGTGGCAGCAAGCAAACCTGCATGGTGAGAAGGGAGCCAGACATGCACTCACAGAGGTCTGAACCACCCAGACCAGACTGGTAGCAGGAGCCAGACAGTGGCCAGCGTTAAATCACAGGTTAACTTTCTGGTTTTTTCACCTTTAACGTGACACCAGGGATCAAAAGAGACATCACAGTGTCAAGTCTGACTCCCAGGATCCATGCAATTATCTGTTCTGTAGATGTAAAGGGATAAACATAAGCTAGATAGTGCTATTTCAGATCAAGTGTGATAAAAGTTACTCATTTTCCAATGTAATCAATGCAACACTCAGAGGGAGATAATAGTGCAAGTCCTTCACTGCTAAAGCAGGTTAAGTTGTTTTTTTCCCCGTGGAGAGTAGAATGCAGTTGTAACCTGAAGGTAGGAGGTGCTGAGAATCACATAAAGGATTTCCTGCTCTTTTCCACCTTATCCAAGAATCCCCCTCATCCCAAAATCAAATAACCTTGAAGATCAGGTTGCAACATCATCTCATGTTAACCTGTGTCTTTCCCCAAACGTCTGAGGGTTCTGGGGATGCTCGGAGGGCCCTGCTTCCCTTCCCAAGGCGAGGAAGGACGAGAACGACCCCCCAGTCACATAGGGGGATGCTGCCTCCTAGCAGCGACTTGTCCCGCTTTCTAAAGTCCCTGTAGGGATTGCTGTCTTCTTCACCAAAAAAAAAAAAAAAAAATCATAAAAATATATAGATTTTACATATCAGATAAAGCAGGTTTCTTAATGGACAAATAGATACTGTTGAATTGGATTAGATGCTCTGTACAGCTAGATAACTGCCGCAGAATCAGATTGAATTGTGGGTACTATATATAGCTAGATGAAAGTTTAACAGCTGTAGGCAGATGGCATTAAATTTTTTGAAGAGATACTTTTGTCAAAGCTTAGTGTCCAAACTTACTGCAAAATCCTAAGACCGTGTTTGGAGTCTGAGTTCAAGCAGAAGGCGTGTACAGAAAAATAATTCCTTTAGTTTTCTTTAGACTGTACTACCAAAGTATTGGATTTGTTATGTATTGGTCTGGTGTATTGTATAATTATAGGATCAGAGGAAATATTACAGATGTTCACAAACACAAAATTTTGTGTAATGTGTTTTATATCACTCACTGCATGGTGTAAAGATAATGTTTATCACTAATACTGGCCATTATCAAGGGCAGGTAAGAATTAAGCAAGTGCAGGTTGCACTGAAATAATGCATGGTATTGTCTTAACAAAACACCAGTTTCTGGAGTAGACTGTTGACTTGATACACAACAGAAAGTGGGTGAGCAGATGAGCAGTTTTCTAACAAAGGAAAACAAAATCCACTCAACATTTCTCGGGCTCCGAGTTGTGTGCTTCAGTAATATCAGACAGTTAAAAATAGAGGCCATTATTTGAAATTTCAAATGTCAAATTAATTCCTACAGTAAGTTAGTTATTTCAGAGGAGTTGCTGTCAGAGATAAATTTGGCCCATCCTGTTGTACACTTGCCACTGTTACCATTTCCTGCAAAGCACCACTAATTCTGCCTTAATTACTGTCAGACTGGACTATGGAGCCCTGGAGTAGCTGGCAATAAACTTGTGTTTTGCTGGGAGGGAAGGTAAAGAAACATTTAAATAGGTTTTTAAAATAAGCATGAAATCTCTGAAGATGTACTGTTGTAGTGCATGCTGTATATCAAAATATATAAGCATCTAGTTGTAACAATGGCTTTGTAAACACATTACTGAGCAAACTATGAAAAGTAATCCACCAAGGGGCTGTTTCCCTAACTCACAAGCACTAAGTTAAGAGACCAGTGCCATAAAGTAGATATGTGCTGTTAAAAAATACTTCCTTTTATGTGAGATTATTTTGTGTTAAGCCCAGTAGATGATTCTTTTTTTATTTTTAGAAGCATATCTTTTAATGCTTGGAAATATTTGTGTTTAAGGCAAAAGTCAGCCATCCTCAGAAAATCCATGAATAATTCATTAATATGTGAACATGGGGCAAATAATGCTTAAGGGTGGCATGAAAGTGCCCACAAGCACCTCACGTGGGCAGTAGCAGCAGTGTCATGCCATCCTACTACAGCTATCCGCTAACTTTTTGTGAAATTACAATATTGTGATGTATAATGAGAAGAGCCTTCAGCACTGTCATTCCTTTTAGCAGCCTGCAGGCACGGCCTGAGGGGTGGTTGGAGCCCACCTCCTGGGGCACGCAGAGCCTCCTCGCTCCAAGCTCTGCAGTGGCTTGGTGAGCTTTCAGCTGCTGCAGGGCAGCCACGGTGCAGCAGGGCTGTAGGCTGCTTACCCAGCAGGAACACAATGTCTTATAGCCATTTTGGAGGCCGCGGTTTCCAACTAATCTTGGCACAGCTGTCAATCAGATGTGCATATCACTTGCCTCCATGTCCCCACCCCAAACCAGTTCAGAGCAGCCTGCTGCAAAATAGAAGAGGCATGAGGTAAACCGTGCTATGGTATGAATAGTTCTGATCTCTTGTTGGCATCTGGCCTCATGCTTGGCTGAGGAGCCTTCCCACCATACAGCGTTCATGGATAATGTCAAGAAGGGAAGGGAGATCACAACCAGTAGATGATCTTAATTCTGGGGTGATAAGCTTTTCTGCATTTACCCATTGTGTCTTCTTTCAAAGCAAACAGCATTTGTTCCTGGTGACTACAAGGGGAGTTTGCTCAGATAGTGTGCAGCTCACTCTCAGAGGGATTTTATTCAGGAAATTGCAAAACTTGAGTAAGAAAAGGTGTTAAGTGAGTTATATACAAACTGGAGATGGAATTAATCTGCCATAGCCAAAAAACAGTAAAAGCTCAGGTATTGCCAGTTACTGACATTTCTTGCAGTTTTGTAAATTGTGCAGTTATGCAGACACTGAACTAAAAATCCAATATCACCTTCCTTCTCCAAAATAAAGAACATTCTATGCTATTTTGCGTTAGCCAAAGTGTTCCATACTATTCTTATTATTATAAATTGACTTGTGAGTTAAAAAAAAACTACACAAGGACTGATGTTGGTCGGATCCTTGGTCGTATATGATACACAGCTCAGACTGATTGATACTACTGAGAGAGCATTCATTGATTTTGTTTGCTTTGTCTCAACCAGTAGAAAAAGTACCTATTTAGGGGATTGGAGAAAATTTATGTAGTTGAAATCTCAGATATGACTGGTCATGGTGCTGTTCTTAGAAGTGATGGGAGATTGAGACTTTTCAGAAGAGCGAGCAGTATACCTGGTTATGAAGATTTTGTAGGACTTGTTTCAGCATTGTTGTGTTTTTAAAGACTGATAGCCTTAATAAACTGCTGTTGTTCATCTGTAGGAAGTTTTTTAAAGTCCATTCTGATAGGTGAAATTACACGTGGTCTACAGAACGTGCACCATGCATTGTATTAAAAAAAAAAGAATAAAGCAAACACAATGATTCTGTTAAATCGTAATGGCTCCCAATCGTGACAAATTTGCAGATTAAAACTCATTGAATACACATTTAAATGATAAATGATAATGGCTTGGAAAGAGCCATTATGATCTATTTCATCAATAATCCACATTTTTTGCCTTGTAACTACACCAAGGATGAACATAATGGATACTGCCTCTTGAAAAAAATATTTTGTTTATGAAAGAGAATCAGAGAAAAGAAATTCTCAGATTAACAAATTTAAGTGGTTGTTATTATTTGTTTATATTGTTTATACATGACAGGTTTTTCCCATTATTAATATTAATCATTTACAGCTCCAGAGCTTGTGCTCAGAAAAAAGCATGTTTAGTCTTAGTATCCCTCAAACTGCAGTTGATTTCACTGAGTTTTGGAACGCATAAGTGAGCAGAATGAAGCAGGGATGCAGAATTAAACATTCGAGGTTTTCAACTGCAGATTGTTCAGCACTTAGGAGCACCCAGTCCTACAAAGTTTGTGAGCAGAGTTCAGTGGGTTTGTCACAAACCTGTCATGTTTCCCACGCAGAAACACATGCACGTTTTCTTAATTTACTCTGTGCTGGGATTTGCCGTGCCTGCCCAGGACAGCGTTCAGGGTACTCCAGCAGTTCCCAAGTGCATTCATTTCAGTCCAGCTGGTGCTGATGTGTTTTGGCGCTCACGGGCATGCACCTGTAGGAGACCTGGTGGGGTTTTGTCAACAAAATCCTTAAATTGTGCTGAAACAAAATTTCCTGCGGAAGAAAGAGGAGGGGTGAGGGTAGACCCAAGTGTACTGTGTTGCCAGCTCTTGGTTGTAATTTCATGTGCATGTGCCTCATTGGGTTAGGACTTCAGTGGCGAGGGCCTTTAGGACTGAGTTCCTGAAGGACATTTATAAAGCAGCAGCAAAACTCTGTTTGGTATGAGGGGTGACAAAGTGCATCTTTGTGGGATATTGTGACTGGAAATTAGCAGTTAACTTAAAGCTGATATTTTTGGAATTGAGTGCCTATTTTCATATGTGACACCCAAAAGCTAAATCTGCTACAAGTACGAACTGTGATGGAGTCACTTACCTTACTGTGTTAATGGGTAAATTGAATCAGTTAACAGTGGAGCAGGATCCCAGTACACGTAGTCGTAGAAGTTATCTCAGTGAAGTTACTAGAGTCATTCATCTGAAGGACGTGAAGGTCCTTTTTAAGAGCCATGTTTACCAAGTACTTCTGGGCATTTTCTGTTTTCTGGTAACATACCATTGCAGATTAGCACCATGGAGCCATTTAACAGTAAACAAGACTGTTGGAATGTCACCTGAGAAAAAAGAGCAAGATCCAGTTCTAGGGCCTAGATAGCCCTCTTAAAAACATCCACGATTTAGGTAGTTCTGTTCAAAAAAATTTACTTGTTATTTCACTCTTTGATGTCGCATAGCACACAACTCCCACCCTTCACCTTAGATATTTTCTCCAGGAGCGAAGCGCTTCAAGTGGCTGTTGTCTCGGGCAGTCGGTATCTGCAGCAATTCAGCATTAGTAGCATCCTGTACTACCACAACGTTTTGAATTACAGAAGAGAGAGTGGAGTTTTAACTTCGAACACATGTTTTATGTAAATACTCAAGTAAAACATAAGCTTGCAATGAATTTTTGTAGCCCTTCTCCTCCTGAAGGCCATAGGCCAAGATATCCCTGTGATGCCTGTGGCTGAGCCTCTGAGGCTGGGGTGATGCTCAGAAGTGCCGGCGAGGATGAGCACCCTGGGGACAGCTGTGGCGTCACCCAGCTGTGGTGTCACCCAGCATTAGAGCTCCACAGGCCAGTGCCGATGAGCTGGCACGTCCCAGCAGCCCGCGATGGCCTCAGGCAGCAGCAGCGCTGTGGTGTTGCTGCGGCCATGGGGGGCCAAGTGCTGTGCGGCCTCTGCGCTGGCACCAGTTTGCTCAGCATGAGGTAAAAATCCCCTTACAGCACACTGGGACGCACTGGAGACATGGCCTTAATTCTTCAGAGGCGTGAAGGTGTGGGAGAGGCCGATTTCTCCTCCCACCCTGGCCATCACGTGGGTCCTGGCTTCAGCAGCCCGCAGCAAGCCCAGTGCCGAGGTGGGCCCTGTGTTTTGATAACCTGGTCACTGCCTGTGTGGCCTGCTCCGGCCTCCGAAATCCCTGCAGTCACGTGAGGTGCTGTTATGGCTGGGCTAATGACTTAAAAACTTCTCATTAAATATTCCTCTTGGCAAAGTTTGGTTCATAGATGCCTGGGGCCGGGGCGGGCGGGGGGATGTGTCAGTCCTGAGTGTTAAAAAAGCAGCACTATTTTTAGGCCTTTTTCCATAATAAGTTTTTCTCAAATGACTTGCTGCAGTAAATGGGTCTTTTTAAATTTGAAAAGTTCAGTTCTAAGTTCAGGGGTAGCCCTCAGGCACTGTGGTGGAAGATCCTTGTACATATTACAGAGCGATTATTGACAGAGTTTAACTTTATTGACCCTGCTCTCCTAATTCCTAACAAATTTTCTAAATGTGCTCTTTAAAATCCCTACAGAGCACTGCAGACTTTGGGTAATTCCAGAGCTGCATCTGAGATTATTGCTTTATTACCTTCCTTCTTTCCATCCCCTTCCGCAGACTTGACTGGTTCTCTGACATTTCTTTTTCAATATATTCTAAGCAGAATATGTGTGTTTGTCCTTCCTATAGCTTTCCACTTAGCATTTATCCAGCACATCTGATCTATTCTGTTGACTCAGGCACTTTCCACTCCTGCTGTAACCGATTTCAACAACGTACTTGCCTATGCTAAAGAAAAAAAAAAAAAAGTTTTTTTCGCAATTTGATATCTTTGCCAATGGGCTGAATGAAAACAGATTACATGTTTATTCTTGTATTGACAACAGAGAATGTTCTGAAAGTGTGTAAACTTTCTACCTATCCAACTTCCCTGAGCAGACACGCGTCTCTCCTCTTCCCAGCACCTGCCATAATACAAAGTTTCTTGCTGGAGGCGTTGACTTTACTCATTTTTCCCCCCTGTCAAGCTTGCACAATTGAGGGATAAAAATCCTACTTGAATCAGTAAAGAAAAACTGAATATTTAATGCCTGCACAGGATTCTGGGCTTGATAACTTACAGCTATGCATCATATAAATTAAGTACAGTTGGTGCTTAAGTGCTTTTTTATTAGACACTGCCGAGATTGTTAATAGCAGGTACGTTCCTCGGATTTTAGAGAAAGTTACTTGCTCTGAAGTGATTGAAAATCAAGTGATATGCCTATCTTTAGGTAGGAAAGCATTCTGAAAATTAGAAGGACAATGTGTTCTTCCTTATTTAAGGAAGTTATTTCCATCTTCCTTGGAAAGAACTATATTGCATTAATACTCAGTATGCCTGGTAATTCACCAAAGCGTTTTCTTAATTTCACTTTTTTGCTATGATGGCAAAGGATGTTCTTTTAAGGGTTAACCTTAATTCATGACAAGTTTTGGAGTTCTCTCATATGTGAGTTAACAGAAAAATATTGTCTGTAAAACATTGCCTAAAATTTAATTTTTTGTCATAAATTTTCACAGAATATTCACCTGAAAATTGAGAGGAAATATTTACTTAGAGAAGAAAATTAGGTACTTTGGATGTGTTCATGACCCTTTTCCGTTTTTTTCAGAAAAAAGAAGAAATCTTACGTTAATTACACAAATTCTCCCTAATTCTGTCCAAGCAGGATGTGCAGTTAAGAGGCACAGAAGTGTCCAGAGGAACTTCTCCAGGTTGTGGTCTTATTTCAGGTTGAATGTGGCAATGCAGGAGGTATTACTGTTGCCTGTATAATCCTCACATACATCGTCATGAGTCAGAAGACATTTAGAGAAGAAAGCAGAGGAAAGTAGGAAAGAAAACTGTGGAAAATCAGCTTAACTCTGCCCAGTCAACATCAGCTCTGTTCCTGTTTCTCTTGCAACTTTCTCTGTGGGGCTAAGGACTTACCTTAGACTAGATTTAGGTGGTTGGTTGGTAACAGTTTTTGTGCAAAACATAACTGTCACTTCCTGAGCCAATGAGTGCATGGCCTGATAACCTTATTCATGCTCTTCATGAGTTGGCTTGTCCAGGTGTGCAGTTTGTGTGTGTGATGCTTTAAGTCAAGACAGGTAGTAATCATGTCGCTTACAGTACTAAAGAGAGATGTTTAAATGAGCGTGGAATACAGTAGATGAAGAAAAACACAGATGTTGAGGGAAGATTAATTTGTTGTTAATGCCCTGGTTTGGTGCTCAGGAGAATTTGATTTTAATTCCAGCTCTAACAGGGACTTTCTGTATGACATTTTGGAAATTATGTCTCAGTTCTCAGTGTGTCTATAGGAATAACGTTTTTTCCCATTCCCTGTCTTTTTAGTTTAGACAATACAGTCGACTAGAGCAAGGACTCTTTTATACTATGTATCTGTACTGACCTAGCACAAGGGTCCATGTTCTCTTTGGGTGCAGCCACATGTGTGTGGTATGAGACAAAGGTGTGGTTAGAGATAGGGAGGGGGAAAAAAAGTAAAAATGCGGAGTCGATATACATGTCATTGGTTAAGAACTTACGGAATTTAATATGGGATTTTTGGAATAAACCTAATGAAAACATTGCCTATTATAGACTAAGATTTTTATAATTTCTGTGAACCTCTGTACTGTAAGAGGCTTCTGTAAAAAATCTGTTAGTTTAATCTCTGTTAAATTCTAACAGGACTTTTTACATAAGCTGGTTTTTAGCATGCATTTGGGATGAGTGCATTACCCATGAGTAGTGAACTCACAAGCAAGTTATGCGGGTAATCCCAAATGAGTGCCAATAAAACTTTTATAACACATAGCATCATTATGGAATTTGTTTATGCCACATATTTTACAGAGGGGGAAAAAACCCTGTTGTGGTCATATATTAGAGAGTTTATAATTTTTTTTACTGGTACTGTTTTTCACATCCCTCTACCTCTAAAGCCAGGCCAAATGAATACCAGCAATCCTAGAAGGACGGGAAAATTAGAACAAACATATGTTTGAAATCTCTGAAAATAAAACAAGGGCCAGATTCTAATCTCCTTACTCATACCAAACACCACCTTACTCCCTGAATAGCCCCATAGATTTCTTTGGGACCATTTGTCAAGTGAAGTGCTATTTGACATGTCCGGCAATACCCAGAATTGGCTCAATCTAAACTAGCTTTTTCCATTTAAGCCCTCCAAAGCTTGCTGTCTTCAGTGGTTAGAAACACATATTTATGATTTTTTTATCGCATCAAAAAGAATAATTCTCATGCTGGTTAGAGGGCTTGTTTCAGCCCCTTTTTAACAGACTTGGGTGATGCGAAGCAGAATCCCAGCACTTTTACGAAGGCAAGACAGAGGAAAGCCCTCCTAAATGGGTGGCTGGCGCAGTAAGCATGCTGGTCATATTTGAGCAGCAGAGATCGAGGAATTTGGGCATTCCACTTTCACCAGCTGGAATCAGTAGCTTTACAAACCCCACCACATACCACTGATAAAACAGATGTAAACCTGTTGCGCTGATGTAATACCCTTCTCCCCATCACTTTGGCATATTAGCTGCCATGTCCCATATTCAGTTCCCTTCCTCTTGGGAGCAGTTATTTCACCTTAGAAACTTGAATCCTATATCTTTCTTAGTGTAAACACAGCGCATTGTATGAGAGAGTTTTTACATCTCTTCTATTTGTTTTCCAGCTACTGTGTTAATTTTATTGTCAAGATCATAGATCCTGAACTAGTAGGCGTAAGTCAATGGAAGAATTCAACTCGACTTTATTGAGAGCAGGATCAGGCCATAATGTCCTGGTTTTGTTCTTTTGTCTCGCATAAAATAACTTCACCGATAAAATGCCCTGTCTGATGATGGCTAATGAAGTATTGCTGCTTAAAGCCCCACACGTAACCTGGCTATCTCCACATTAACCTCCTCCTTTCATTTCCTTGGTTATGTTGAATAGGAAACAGTTATTGAACCACAGTTATGTTCGTAGGAATCATTTGATTAATTGACTATGTTTTGAACTCTTGTGACCCGAGGCTGAAATATAGCTCAGGCAAAAGTGACAGAAGCCCAGCAATGGGATCGGGCTATAAAAGAGCACCAGTAAACTGTCCATGGGCAGCCCGCATTCACATTCATGTTTATCCTTGTGGAACTTGCTAAAAGTAAAGACAGATGTCCAGCTTATCTCATGGAGTCAATAGCAATAATATGTACGGATGCTGCACACCGTGAGTTGAGCCTACTCCTGCTGTCACTATGTCTTTATGCGTCCGCAGGGAGAAAACCTGGAAGGCAGGGAAAAAAAAATATAAGTATTGCCAGAAATCCCTGTAGGCTGTCTGAGAAGGAGCGGATGTGTAAAGCATTTCTTTCTGCATAAACATTTAGAAATCAAGCTCTCATAAGTCAGGGATCCACCAAATGTGGTGTGAAGAGGCAGATGAAGCCTGCCTTCTGGCATGCCAGCATTTGCTGATTGATTTGGAATGCAGAAGGGCCCTTTTTATTTTTATTTTAAAATTTGAACCACATCTTAATACAAATCAGGTGAAAAATAAATTGAAAAATAGCAAGCCTGAGATTACAGATGTGCCAGCTTCATATTGTTCAGTTTAGCTGAGGTCATAGTCAAACCCATCAAGTTCACATCGTTTAGTGTACAGCCACTGAGGTAATATTCAAACAAAAGAAAAGCAGTCAGAATACTGATACGCTCCTACTTTGCCAGCTGGCCTCATTCAGCTGTACAAAGCACACTGGCTTCAGCTATGTAAGGAACTCTAAATCAGTAAGGAATACAGGTTTTTAAAAGGATATTCTGTTCCAAACTGCCCATTCGTGCTCCAGCTCTCTGACTTTAGATCAGTCATAAAGAGGAAATACCTCTTCTAATATGAAGTTTCATATTCTGAAATTTAAAATGTAAGAGCTATGCTAATGATGATACAGTTAATTTAGGCAGAGGAATTTTTCAGCGGGGGACATTTGTATTCTGCTCAGTGGTTTAGAAAAAGCTTGAATTTCCTAGAAAGCCTGCAAGTAGAATTACTGGCATTCGTTCCTCCTCCATACTGGTGATGTTACCATGCTGGTTCCCTGCACACAGGTATAGATTTATGTAGATTAATTTGGTATAGTACAGTGAATTGCCACTATGATATATATTTTAGAATTACTTCCTAGCACAGCCTAATGGCTGGAATCAAATAAAACATAAAAGTAGATTTATATAGATTGCTGTATAAATCAGATAAAGCTTTATGTTACCTAGTATTGGTAATGGAAGCTTTTCCTGCAAATAATATAGAAGTTGTTCATGTAATATTTTCATTATTTCAGTGAGAGTAAAGCAACAAAAAAGAAGAAAAGAAATAAACAAGTCTATCGGGCTTAGCCACCATTAAACATCATTAACTACAATTTTGCCTGACAAGTTCTCTCATCTGGTGATGGGTGAAATGGTAGAAAAGTAGACTGAACAATTGCATAAACCCAAATGAAATATGCCCTTGTATTCTAAGTGTGCACAGTTCAGTCAGTTAAAATAGAGCAATTTATTATACTTTAGCAGCTTGAGCTTAATCTGGTTTTAAATAGATCTTTTTTTCTTTTAACTTCTTGCTGAGATTTAACTGGTTTGAGAAGACACATGACGTAGTGCTGCACAGTCTCTTGCTTGCTCTCACCAGTTTACTTCAAAACAACTTAATAGAGTACTGATGATGAAAATAATTCACGGGAAATGTAGATGAGCTTTTAAACAACAGTTAATATATTTGTTTTGTTTGAAATGAGTGGATAAAGGCTTAATGAAAGAGACAAGAATACAGAGTGGAGAGAAAGGAGATGGGTGTAAGAGGCAGGCAGAGTGGTCAGCGGCACCTGCTGGGGATCTGGGGACTCACGCAGGCAATGGTGGGTGCCACAGGGCATCCCCTTTTCATAAGTCTCTCAGGATTAATAGCCCTCAGCATTTTAGGGTCAGCTTATCAAATTTCTTACTGGTCAGTTTTTAATATCAAACTGCTACTGGGAACCAGTCTGAAACACTTGGCCATATTGGCCACTCATTGTCAAAACGAGTTGGGAATGTTTATCAAAATATCCTCACTTAATATAGGCAAAGCTCTCACCTGCTTGCATTCAAAGTGTGCTGTGCTATTCCTTGAGGCAGGGAATATATGACCTTTACCTAGTGGAATATTTTGACTGTAGACATTTTGTTTGATATTATGCTATAGTTTTCCACTTATTCATTAGATTCCTCAGCCTTTGTGGTTTTTCACAGGTAATTCTGTAATTACACCAGCTGCGATAAATACTTCCTTGAAATCTTAGCTCAGTCCCTTTGTATGTGGAAGGAAATAAGCATCTAACTTGGTGTTTGCACCATTGATTGATACAAGCAGCAGTGCCAGATGCATGGATAATTACTTGTGCATTTATATTAGATCCCACAGAAATGGAAGAGGGAAGTTTTTTTCAGGAAATTGTGTGTGTGTATGTGTGAAGAAGTTCAGCAATCAAGCGACACCAATATCATCTTATAACTGGGAAAGGGACTCTGGCTGGCACAGGCTGCACTAACAGTAGGATGATGGACCCTTTCACCTTCAGGTTACCAGTTCAAATTCAAGGCAGATTTGTAGTGAACAAAAGTCATTACACTCTCCGAGCTATTCAGTGGCCTGTGTGAAATGAATTGAAGGTCTCAATCAGAGTCTAATGGACATGTGTCCAAATCCAGAAGCTGTAATCCTAATTGGCACTCTTGTTGATAGTGGCAGCGTAGAGGCCAAGGACTGAATAGGCACACAGGTTGAATTTACTCTCCTTGTCCAGAGCTGGGTTAAAGACCGATAGAGTAGATCATAGAATGTTTGTGTTACTGCTGCATATGATGTGAATGTTTTCTGGATTGAGAAGGGACTGCAAACTTCAAAAACATTTGTAGAGTCTTAGGTCTCCTAAAAAGCGCCAAGCTAACTTTTTTTTTTTCATTTAGAGAAAAAATTGCTAGCAATGTTTGTTGAGTTGGCTGAAGCTTTGAGGTGTCTTAACTAAGAAAGTAGGGGAAAAATGTTTTAATTAAAAGTCAGAGAATATCAGGAAAATCAGTAGGGAGACTATGTACTGTTCCTTCTTATGAATGACTGTTTAAACAGAACCAGATTCTCTGGTCTTTAAAATGTATTTTCCTAGAAGAAATTTGCTGTTTCCTAATAAAAAGGAAAAAGAATAGCCCTAAAAAAAAAAAGAATACGCCAACTGACTGCCTGAAGCAGCTTTATGACCATGAGTATGTATTGTGATCAGAGACCGTATATTGCTAAAACTCCTTGATGGAATGAGTTTTAATTTGGTTTACAGAAAGCTTTAGGGGATATGGCTCTCTACAAATTAGACCACAGGAGCTATAAAATGAAGGATGTCTTCTCTAATTAGAAACAGTGGAGCGGCCTGGTGTTCTTCCTAGTTATAGCCTCATGGGTACTCTCTCACAAGTGAACTCTGGGCAATAGATGCTCCTCTAGTAACTGTTATCTGTCTTTTTACTGGAGTTTATCTGTCGTCCAATTTTCCATCTCCAGTTCTGAGCGCGCCTTTCTACATAGCTGTGGTAAACTCTTAACTGAAGTTTTGAATGGCTGCTGCAAAACAAAAATTCCTGTGTTGCTCAGTGATTAGCCACCACTGCCAGAGTAGCTTATTTATTTTAAATACTAGGAAATGGTTTTCAAACTCAGGTGGACATGGCAATCAGTTTAGGGGGTTCCTTTTGCAGTGTGTGGCTGTACCAACTCTGTTTCCTCATTCCTCTTCTGTTGAAGTTAATGAGAGCTCTAAGGAGCGGAATATAGATGGACTGAAATAAATTATGCTTTATGGTAATCAAGTCAATTTTCTAGACACATTTTTTAACAAGAAAGCGTTCATCAAACTGTGATCCAGGATTTTGGACAAGAAAATAATACAGTTATTTAACTATGGCCAGAAGAAAGATGGTGCCTGCAAACCTAATAGTGAGATATCTACAGCTTGTCATTTGTGCCAAATGATAAAACCAAATTTAAGCATAACTGCAAAAGAGCATTAGGTATAAATGCACAACAGTAAAAAAAGTCAGCTACAAATGTATTTCCAAACTGGATGTGACTGGAAAGCTGAGCTGGGAAATATTCTGGGGCTGTGCTTAGGCAGCTTTAATTTGACTTTTTTAATTGTTGGTAAGGGAGGACATCCAGACTCTTAATTCATCAACATCTTTTCATGTAGACTTATATGGAGTAGGACCAATGACTGGTCCAATGAAAGCTTTAATTTACTTGTGATATATTGTTTCCACTAGGCTTTGTTGTAGATCAATCTGAGAACAATTATTAGGTGAATAAAAGAGAGTAAAAAAAAGTCAAGCATTGGTGTGGAATATAAATAAAAAGCGGAAATTTAAAATCAATCAAAATATTTATTTTGCGGCCCAGCGCAAGGTATTCCTGACAGGAAAGGGCTGTATTTTAAGTGTGATTGCTGTTTAGATTTTACCAGAATATATAACTGAACATGTCTCATGACCGTCTTATTTTCGTGTAGTATTTCATCCTCTGGCTTTGTGGGGGAACTTTATGCCAAGAGAACTCACTGGAGACTGAGTGACAGATCAGGCTGTTGTCCCACATTCCCTTTCTACTAAATCACAGTTTTCTTTAGATGGAAGGTGGCTATTGTGAAGCTGTCAAACTGAGGAAAGTTAAATGGGCTGAAGTGAAGGCTCGTGTTAACAATAGCAGCTATCTCTGTCAAATGAAAGCTCAGCAGACAGTTACAAGGCAATTCGGCACTGATGGGTGGTCGATTAAAAACAACAAAAGGCAAGATGAATGAAAGGGGAAAATCCCTATTACTTTGTGGTAGGAGCAAGGGGAAAACCAAAAATAAAATAAAAAGCCCACCTCACCCAACCCCATAGCAATTGGAACAGACTTGTAGTTAGCATGACCTTCATCTTCTCAGATATGGTACAATAAAACTGACAAGATTATTTTCTCTTCAAGCAGTGCTGAGGTATTTTCATTGGCAAAAATCTGGAAAAGTAAAATAAATGCAGAGTTCAAGGCAATTGAAGAATTCTTGAATCTGATAACAGCTGGAACACAGTGCCACCAGGAAAAATAGCTAGGTTTTGTGCTAAAAAAATTATGACTTTATCATTTTTTTACAGTGTCATATCTGAGATTTTGAAGGTTACACTATAGACAACCAGAAGAGGATTAGAGAGAAATTATTTTTGAGCTCAAGGGAGCACCAATTTAAATTGGATTTGAGATACAACTTTTGCATTACCTTAGGAGATGAAAGGTAGTGTTGTGCCCTGATAGTTACCCAACTGCCTAACCATATGTATCAACTGGATTAGTGTGTAGATTAACAGCTCGCACACCAAATGCAAGGTGTATCATGCAATTTCCTCTTTGTGTGGGACTCATCCTGTTTCCATTGAACTATCAAAACTCAGCAAAAGTGGGGAGGGCTTTGCAGCTTGCATGTCAGACATAAGCTAAACGTACACACTTGTTCCTCAGAAGACAATTGCCACTAAGACTTAGACTTGCTACAGCAGGTGTATAAACTAACATGAAGAAAGTACAAAAGTAATAGTCTAGGAAAAAAGGTACATTATGTCCTTGCAACTATCCTGATAGAAAATTAAGTTTTGAAACCCTAGTGAAATTTAATGGGAGGCAAGCACCTAGACCAACGTAGATCCTATGAAATTCCCATTCCTTTTCTCACAATTTAAATACTGGGAATCATTCCGTGAAATTCAGAAAGCCGAGAATAACAAATAGGTTCTTACACAGCATAGAATTAGGACTCGGGTTGCTGCCAACAGTGGAGCTGGGGTTCAAAGAGATCCTGAAAAAAGATTAGAATAAAGAATTTGGGAGACATATGTGCTCCATAAGCATGATGAACCAACGTCTCATTCCAGTTATATTAGGAAAAATAATTCAGTACTAACATTTTGTTCCATCGAAAAGTCTTCTGTGACAAGATGTAGAACTAGGTGTACCACAGGCCTAATCCATTCTGACAATTTTGACATATTATTATGCTATTATTTGTCTTTGTAAAGTCATGACGTCATTAGACTTTATCAATTAAATTGTTTAGTCTGCATCACCCCTAGGTTTTGCCCTTGGAAGAAGAGATTTAGTGTCCATTTATCAATTTTATGTACTAATATTCTTGTTTATTTGTCTTATAATAACATTGAGGCACTCTAGTCATGGACAAAGAAACCAGGTGCCAGGCCTGGTATAAATGTACAAAAAGAGAGGCAAAAAATTGGTATTCTGAAATTTTCTTTTCCGAAATGTTTTTAGCACTGAAGACCATCTTATGAGTTTCAAGGTTTTTTCAGTGGTAACATGCGTTTCATCTCATAACTAAATGAATTTGGCATGAAAATAATATTAATCTACCTCTCAGAGAATCAACCACGATGTTCCTCAAAGGCTTTGCAGTAAAGGAAGACCAGAGTGGTCTCAAGATGACTTTGGGAGAGAGATGTTAACGCAGGGAGCTGTTAAAGGACGTCATTTTTTTCCTGATCTCAGAAATTTCCATGTATATGTCACATTCTCACTAGGATCAGAACCATGACAGTAACTTGCAGGGTTTGCTCTCAGTAGTTAGGTATAAACAGTGTCTGTGGATATCTCTGCTGTAACCTTTTAAACCAATAACTGAATGTTCCTTTCTTGGTTCCTCCCAGCTTCGTTCTTCTAACATTGCAGGAGGCTCTGCAAGCACAAATTAGCAGATAGCTCAAAAGTAACCAGGCCTTCCTAGGGAATATAAAGGACGGAGGGTATTTGTACATGGGGTGTGCGTGAATGTGAGGAAATCCTAGCTTTTCCAGAGTTATACCGCTTGCAGTGATACTGAAAAAAATAACCTCTGCAGATTTCAGGCCAAAGTATGGTTTAACCATGTGGCATAATTTATAGGGTAAACAAGCTTTCAGTAAGAGCTAACTATATCAGAAAACTTGTTTAACATGCACAGAAGGCACTGTTAAATTATTTCAGTGCTATAATTCAAAATGCTGAGGAAAATTCTCCTGTATCACAGCCAGTGCAAGATTGGATCTGTAGCCAAGTACATCAACATAAATGTTCAGCTGTCTGGGGAAATACAAGTCTTACACTGTTACTTAGGGGAAAATGTGCACAGACATGGTGGAGCCCCTTATGAAACAATCCTCATTTTGTTAAAACAATAGGATCAAATTTTCAATCAGGTTATCAAGCATATTGCATTCTTCAAGCTTGCCAAGCAAAGAGAAGTATCAGCATGAAGACGGATATATTTTTACAGAATTAATGATGTATGAAATCTGGAAGTGGAAACATACATTTTCATTTTATCCTCTGATTTTTCTTTTTACATTATAAGTGAAAGGAAATGCTTGGAAGTATTTGCAGTTATTCATATCTGTTTATCTTAGAGTGATTATCAGAGCAAACAGTGTCAGGCATTGTGTTTGGATTTGAGCCTGAAAAATAGTGCTTGCAGGAGCAAGGATTACTTGCATGAGTCAGTGTTTTCAGGACTTTGCTTGGTACTTGATTTCTATCATGCATATTCGGTGCCTTATAAATCATCCAGATTCACAAATCATTTAAGTATTTTATTCATTTATCCCCTCTATTTATATTAGTTTTAGTCTTGCTTGGGTTTATCCCTTCTATTTATGTTAGTTTTAGTACTGCTTGGATTAATCTGTTTTTACATTTTTAGATTGATCCACAGAATGTTCATTTAAGGATGGAAGTGAACTGCCTTTACTGAAGATTCATTTCTCTTTGCAAAATTTGTATCGATGTAGGATTTTGTAGCTACAGAAGTGGCTTTAAAAACTGATCAGAAATTTAGTGCAGTGAAAATGAAGTTCACCTTCCCCAAGATCGTCTTACCTTTGCTTTCTCTGGGGATTTTTGCTGATTGATAAGCCCTGAACTGCCTTGTGTACCAGGCATGGTCTAGCAGTGTATTTCATAACGGTGTAATGCCTTTGCAGCATTGAAAACCCCAGTCAGTTCTCTCATGCACATAAAAGCCCCTGGCACTTGCTCATCTTCTCTATGGCCCAACCCCTGCTCTTTATTCACCATGCACCATCAGTGGGCGAGTACACAGGACTTGCATCTCCTCTTGGAATCCCGCTTTGGTAATGCACACCCCTGAAAATCTCTCTTTAAGACAAGTGCTAAGCTTAAAGCATTCTTTAAAAATCTGACGTGACAAATTTCACTTCTCTCCATATGAACAAACACTGTTTCTGAAGCTAAAGCTCCCATTCTCCATGGCCTAACACATCACTGAAAACCACGGCATGGTTGCATTGCATTGCCTTTTCAATATCTGCCACTGGAAAACCTCCCCCTACCAGTCTTTATTAAACATCTTGAGTCTTCCTTTTGAACAAGTAAATAAATACTTTACAGTTTTATGAAGATGTTATTCATTTGCACTGAAATGAAGCAGCCAGATCCTTTTATTGGGTTACAGGACTCTCATTCCCAACAATTCATTCTTGAGGACAGGTTGACCCCAGGGATTCAAAAACCTCTCCACCTGAGATCACTGTCAGAGAGCCTTTGTTGTCATTCCTCCACTCATCTGAGTAGTTAGGCTCCACTCGCACTAAACTATTTAAAATACAAGGACATTGGTCATACTACAGCTTTTTTAGACGCTAGTGTTGTGAAAGAAACTGGCAGGCTTTGCCTTCAGCTAGCTTCTTGCCAAATACTCTTTATCCTTTCTGTCAAGGGATGAGCAGATCCCAGCAGTGTCTAAGCTTCTGAGGATATCTTGAGTTCATTTTAGGAGTTTGCAAGTTTCCTAACGTTAGCAAACACTCTAATTTGAGTAAACCTCTTCTAATGGTCAGTTAAAAAATTATGTTTCTGCTAACGAAAATCTGCTTTGTATCAGGGAGAAGAGACCGTGTATCTACTCCTTTCCTATCCTTTCCATTCTTCCTCCAAAGCAAGGCTGGCACAAGTGCATATTCTACAAAACCACAGTGAGATACTTGGTTTTAGTTTGCCTTTGGCATTTTATTCCTTCTTTTCTTCCACCTCTGCCTTCACTTTTCTATTAATACTTTTTACAGGATTTTCTTTCTCTGTCTTCCTCTGTTCTTTTGGTCCCTGTCTCCTTAACCAAGATGTGACCTTAATGGCATCAGTGTTTGAGCTGGAAAACCCTGATGGGCCTAATACTAGACAGAAATAGTTTTCACTAGACAAAATAGTTTTTCCCTTCTGTATGTGCTTAAGCTATGAAAACGGAGTGAAAAGCTCCCACATCATATCAGGGTGCTGTGAACCTATAGGAGGTGATGTGTCTGCACTGGAGAAAAATGAACTGAGCAGTAGCCTTTGGCAGACCTGTGTTTGGTTTCAGGGCATAAACATGTATTGGCTATGAATACTGTTCAAAGACCTTGTTAAGGAATGGAGGCTATGGAGGGAAATAGTTCTCATGTTAATTGTAGTCAAGAGGTTTTGGGGCCTTGTTATGGCTAAAAGAGTTTAAAGTAGGGAAATGATTTGTGAACTGGGGATAAATTGTCCTCTGTTGAACTCTTTATTTACTTGAGACCCTGTTCTCAGCATCCAAGGTCCAGGCAACTGCTTTGATTTGTGCGCTCAGACCTTTCTCTGAGACTCTTTTGGCTTTTCAGATCCACTCTTATTTGTGAAGGGTGGATAAAGTTGACTGATCTTGTGGTGGACCTTCTTCCTGAGGTCCTGCCACAGGACTGTGCCATGCTGGAGAGGAGCAGAGTTCGTCTCAGTCCGTACTGCCTCCTTAAAGCACCTTGAGGACTCAGTGTCATTCTTACCGCTAGCACTGAAGTGCAGTCTCTCTCCATGACACTGAACTTTGCAGACAGCAGTTCGGAATTAGAGGCAAATAGTTCAAATGGCAGAAAGAGCTGCAAAAATGCATCAGTATAAAGGTTTTAATGAACAAAAAAGCTGCTTCCACTCCAGACCAGGTTACTGAAGCTTGAGATTTACCAGCCACAACTCATTTCCAATCTGCAGAAACAGAAGAACTCAGCTCTTCAGATACAAGATTAGTCTATGTAAGGGGAAAAACAGCGCACAGAGAAAGATTTGTGAATGTCATGTTGGTACTGACAGCTCATCAAACAGCTCCTTGAAGGACTCACTTTGCTACCAGATTAAAAAAGGAATAAAATAAAAGATAAAATAATATAATCAATGAATAAAATTAATGTTCTTCCATATTCGCTGTAGAACGTTGGATAGATGAGCCAGTCCTATGTTATTTGTTCCCTGTTGAACAACTCTTTTTAATATATTTTCTGGTATGATTTCTTAAAGTCACCTTTGCAAGTTGCTATAGAATTATCAATCATTGTTTAACTGTACACTAAGTTCCCAAAGCCTTTGTGTGTAAATATGCCGACTGAAGGCTTGTTTACCAGAGAAAATACTGGTGCTCTGGCTAGGAGACAGTTTTAATCAAATATGGTTGTAGTAAGCAGGTGTTTCTCATGTGGAATGTATTGGAAATGAGTATGTATCACAGAAATGGCTCTTGGACTGTATATTGCTCTTGATAAATAGCAGAACCCAAAATTATATCAGCTGTTGCAGTTGAAGGAGAAACAGTATAAGCTTTGTGCACACCGGCAGAATTTGGCACACTAAAAAAGGTGAGGTCCTTATTTTTATTCTTCAAACACTTGAAGAATACAAGTTTTACACTGGCATTTTTGGGAACTGTTATTAGTCCCTTCCCGTATTTTTCCTGGACCCATGCTTTTCTTTATTCTTGTCTGTCTTTTCTCTCTCTCTTCCCTCCCCGCCCGCATCCACCCTCCCACACCCACTTCTGCTTCAATGATACAACATTCTCAGGCCTTGCCAAACAGAGGTATGTTGTACTGAGGAGACGTCGGATAGTGAGGGAGACACAATGTAGTAGAGATTGCACTTTTATAGACAGAAGGCATAAACGGTGGTATTAGTGTTACTAAGACAAAAATACCAACTCACTAGCTTGAAACAAAAATAAGCTGCTTTTTTTGACTTTTTAAACTGCTTGTAAAATATTTTGACCCAATTCTGCTCCCATTCTATTGGAAATGTTCTTTGGGAGCAGGATTGGACCTCAAAATGGATATGAAGTTATTTGGTATGCTACAGTATCATTCATGCTAAACGTACAGATTTCTATCTATGCTTATAATATACAGATAAAATTTGGCAGTAGGTTTCTCTCTCCTCCCAAAGTTCTTGTCTCAGCTTTAATGAAAAACAAAATGCCTGTCAACAGAGCAGTAGTTATAATGCACTTAGTAGCAACTTAATATTTTAGCTGCCTTGAAGAGCTTTTTATACATAGAGATTAATGGATGGCTAGATAAAGAAATTCTTCTACTGAAAGAATTAATTTTGCTTAATCCTTTTGAAATTAAGAGATGATACGGAGAGATGAGTAATGAAGTGCACTCTCTGATTGTAAGGTACCTAATAGATAACCACAGGGGTTACTTCTCTCTCACCAGCTGTAATTACACTAATTACTGATATGGTGCCAGGAACACTAAGGCAGGCTGAGTGTGACAACACAAAATGGAGTGTTTCTTAGCAAGCCGTCTTTCTCCATCAGCTGGGCCAGAGGGAGCCTGACTGTGTTAGGAGACTAACGTGTGCCTTCTCCTGCGGGAGGGAAGAGACCAGGTACCTCTTTTGCTCGCAGGTTTTTTTGCCGTGAAGACACAAAACTTGACTTCAGTTCTTTCTAAGAGGAGGCAATTTCAGGCCAGAGGCTGAGGACTTGGTCTGTCCTTAAGCAAATTACTCCTATTCAGGCCACTGAAACTACTCAAATGAGTAGAAGTTACTCCTGTATGTCAGAGTTTGCCAGACTGACCTCATGACTGACAAGAATGTCATGAAAGAAAATGGTGGATGAGGAGAAGGAAAAATTAATAAACTCTATTTAAGTATGTATAAAATTCCTGGACAAATGGCCCTGACTATTAAGGTAAATGGTGCTTGTAAATTCCATTTAATCTTCTGAGATTTTCTTTTACCGTAACTCTTACAGTATCTTAGAGGAAATATTTCACAGATGACTTGCACATTTCAGCAAAAGAATGAATATCAGGTTTCAAGACTTATCGATGGGATGTTTTAAAACAAAAGATCTTCTTTTTTCCTTTGGAATTACTCTACCATTTATTTTCATTTCCCCAGGTTTTTTGTCCACCGTATTGTAAACTTCTCTGGGGAAATCTATTGTTAGATGTTTTCACACACATAGGCCCCCTTCTTCCCCCTTGACAAATGATAAAATTGTGCTCCAGTGTGTGCAACACATTCTCAAAATACATCTGAATTCCATTATACAGTTTGTCATTTGCATGATACCTTTTGAGTTACCGCTCTCGGAGAATTCTTATATACTACAGAGAAATGCACTAGGAAAATGAAAAACAAGTTTGGTATAAAGTCCATAGGGTAAACTGGCATAGATTGTGTTGAACGGATGGGCTTATTTCCCTGAAAGATCAGGGACAGAAAAGGTTGCATCTCAGTGCTAGTCACTATTTGCATGGACAGCGTTCCCTTCGCATAGGTATTGCTGCAAATGAGAGTGTGACAAGGGCTTCATAGCTCAGGGTGGTAATGTACTACTTTTTTCACCTCAAAGACATTTATTTGATTCCTGCCTGTTCTGGGTTTAAGTCTTATTAAGTACCTCAAGTGAAATTTGCTGTAACAGTCTAAGATCTCTCTAATATTGACCAGAATAACTAGTTGTAGCACATGCTACTCCAATCTAAATCACACAAACCTCCATTTAATATTGTCCTTTTGTGTCAGTGGAAGGTTGAAGTGGGAGGGAACTCTTTCCTTAGCGAGCATCCGCATCCTCTATATGCTTCCTCTACCAGCCCCTGCTTCTCCTTATCAGCGCTTTGCTGTGTCTGTTGTGTCACTGGGCATAGTTTCACATCCTTACCTTTTCTTTTCAGCCAAATTTAAGCAATACATCTTCACCGCTAATGGGACAGAAGCATGGTTTGTCCATTGAGGTTGCAAGGACAACGTTACAGATTTACAAAAACAAATAGGCTAAATATTTTGAAAAGCATGAATCTTATAAATATATTCCTATTTTACCAGAGACAAATCTGGCAAGAAAAGAACGGCATGTCTTTATGTCTGGTTAATGCCATTGCCTGTCCTCCTTCCTGCAGAAGCAACACTTGTGTTTGTTGTGATATGACCCAGATGGGATATGCATTTTGTAGAAATGTGGTTTGACATGAGCAAGTTAATTTTCTGGGAAGCTCAGGATTAGGGAATTGCCCAGTATTCCCTTCACTGTCTGCTTGCAACCCCCTCTTCCCTTTTCTCCATCCTTTTCATTCCCACAAGGCTTTTTTTACATCTGAGTGGAGCTCCAGTGCAGTGGTGAACTGATCCCAGAGCAAATTAGAAGTGCAGAACCTGGATCCTATTCAGGCTGCCTTTTAAGTGCCTCCTCCTTGATGAAACTGTCTCACCAAACCTCTAACATCTTATTATAAACACAGTGTACTCCCATCATAGCCCTACAAAACCAGAGCAGGAAGAAATACATAGCATTCTCAGAAGTTTGCTGACAATCTGGACCTTATTCACTTGTAAAAAGCATTTAAATATATTATACATTTATACAAAAAAAAGGATGTTGAGCTGTGAAAATACTCCTTTAAAAAGTTCAGTGTCTTCTATAAAAATATCTGAAACTGAGTTATATCATGATAGTGCTTTTTCAGGGAGGGGATTATCTCACATCTCCTAATCAAATCCTCACTTGCTCATTCACAGGATCCCAAACCAGCAGGTCTGGTGTGCACAAAACACCTGCTGAACTCAACAGTAGGGGTGGGCTACAAATCCAATTTCAGTGTGCATGCAAGCTGAGCTTGGTAACACTCCCGTAAGTCTCAGCCCAGAACCGAGCTGAGTTGAGGTTCTGCTGCCTTTGCACCTCCCAGCACTGATGGGTGGGAAAACCTATTTCAGTGGCCCCAAAAGTCTCATCAAGTCCTAGATCATCTTGCTGTGCAGCTTTGGCCTCTCACTGTTCATGACTTCTCTGAAGCAGTTAAAAAAATGTGCCTAGGCTTATATTTTAACTGAGTAACTCATGCTGTACCAACTCTTTGGAGTGGCGAGAGGGACTCTGTGACTCATTCATGCTGAACATGGAGAGGAAAAAGGTACAAAACAGAGCCTGTGCCACTGAGAAAGAGAAGCCGTGATGGGACTCGCATAATCTTTTGACATTGTCTGTTAAGAGAACAGATACAGGGGGGATTCTGATTAGGTTTAAACTGGTTTATTATCATGGCATATTTTTTTAATTATATTTTTGGAAAATGTGTGATGAGTCAAAGAGAGAAGATAAAAATTTAGCTTGTTATGCCAAAATCATAAAAATAGCTCATTTTGATTTTGGTCCATCTCATCATCTTCTGAGGCATGGTAAAAGTGGAAAGCTCCTAAAGATAATATTTTGTTGTTACTATTTCTAGTGAGACTTTTACAGAGCTCATCCTAATAAAGCCCTCATTCAGACATTTGTCTAGTTAAATTTGTAATGTAGGAACAATCTGCTTTGGGAGCCGATTCATCCCTGGAGGAAGTGGGTATTGTAGTCAGTCAATGAGATTGCCCCTACTTACACCACAGATAAATGTGTTGCTTTGTCCCAACGTTTCTCCTTTGCAATAATTTCCCATTCCAAATTATAAACCTCTGAAAATTGTAGATTATAATAAATGTGCTGACACAACTTCAACTGTTACCGTAAATGGGCTCTAATAATGAAATAAAAAATCCTACTTAATCCCACTCTTTCCCTAAAGTGGTGTTTTGCATTAGCTATGGATGAAAAGACAAACAAGTACATGTATATTCAATAATAATGTCAGCTGGGTCAGAGAAGAATAGGAAATAAAATGAATTCATAACACCTCTGGAGATAGCTTTCTGATACAGGCAGTTTTCTCTTTGATTTGCCCTCATTGACAGTATTCAATGTAACTTCAACATATCCGCCAAATTGGCCTTTATTAATAGCTGGCCTGATCTTCATAACAAATATACTCTGTAATCTCCAGTCTGGGTGTTTCTGAGCTTAACAGTTACAGAGAGCAGAATAGATCGTATGTGTATTTACAGGGATCTCTCATTCAAGAGGGCCTAATTTCATGTTCAAACCATCCAGACAGTGTTTATGAGAGCTGTAGATACAGAGCTCTTCTGTCTCGGGGCTTTGAAGCTGAAATGGGTTACCTCGCTAGATATGATAGTGAAATAGTCACCTTGGATTAAGGTTGCTGGCAATCTTAAAAAGCCCTTATTGGGCTTTGAGTGTGATCAGATGCTACTTGCTTATAAATGAGAGCTAATAGAAACATTAAACAGTACCAGCTACTGTGACCCATGTCTTCAGAATATTAAGCATGTTTTAAAATTGTGGAAGACTATCTAGTCCTCTGCTTTCTGTAAAATATTACCTCTTCCAACCAATATCCTCTGGGAGCAGGTTATTTGAACTCTTCAGCATTCTACTTTCATTTGCACATACTGGGTATTTTTAATTTATTCCCTCACTTCTCTGGCTACCATATATTTATTTTTGATACCATACTCAGTTTCTCTTTAATTATTCCATCTGCCAGGAGAGTGTGATGCATTTTAGCAGCTGTGTGGTTTAGTTGTTTAACCTTTGAGTTTTGTAACTGAATGGGATGACATATTCTTCATTTAGCAGAACAGGCTAAGAAGAATTATATACTCCAAGTGATAAGCTTGGAACTGCTAAAGAAATACCAAAATCCATTTTTTTTCTCTCTCTAGTCATCTAAACATCCATTAGTCTCTTGAAGGGAACTCATAAATCCTGCAAATTTAGTTTATCTGAAACCAGCTCTAACAGTTGTCCTTCCTACTAATCATGTTTTATATCCATTTTATATTTTTCAATATTCAATAAACATGTCCTGTGCTTACTGTACTTGTTAGAAAGTGTCTGCAGTATAGGCTGTATGAGGACAGCTATTAATCAGCCATTTCAGATGGCTGTTTGGTTAGTTTAGTAAGTGTATTCATTTTTCTTTTTTATGTTTTCTTCTTTGTTCTTTCCATTTATCCAATATGGAATTTCCTTTGTCCTTTTTGGTTTATTTCTACCGGGATATGTCAAAAAGGAATTTAACATGTAACAAATAAAAAAAAAGGGATAGCTAGAAAGAAAAAAATCCTACCACCCTTTGGGCTTTATTCCTGAAAAGATCCTTTGCGTTATGTCCTCTTAGATCTGCATTAAAAAATAATAATAGAACGCATTATCTAGCAGTGCTGCTTTAAAGCAGTAGATAATTTACACATTAAAGTGAGATGTAGGTTTAAAAGTAGGAGCGTAGGATTGAATTAGAGTTAAGAGTCAGAATGATATAGTCCTGTATGAAGATGGGTCTCAGTTTCCTGGGAGTATTGTCCTTCTGGTGTGTAATGAGACTTGCAGATAACAATCTGGGGCTGTGGGTAGATCGAGGTACAGCGATACATTGAAAATAGCATAGCAAGTAATGACACTAGGGAAACGAATGTGTCTGCTAGATAAACAACATTAAAAATTCCTGTTCCTCACCAAAGTCCAGGCCTCTAAAGATTAATATTTCCTGAAAAATTCCGTAGTGGATTTGCATGGCAAGTTTTGGTAGCAGGGAGGGGGCTGCAGGGGTGGCTTCTGTGAGAAGCTGCTAGAAGCATCCCCCACATCTGATAGAGCTGATGCCGGCCAGCTGCACGACGGACCCGCCACTGACCGAGGCTGAGCCCATCAGTGACAGTGGTGGCGCCTCTGGGATAACATATTTGAAAAGGGGAAAAAAGTTGCTGCGCAACAGCAATTGCACCCGTAGAGAGAAATGAGAGTATGTGAGAGGAACAACTCTGCAGACACCAAGGTCAGTGAAGAAGGGAGGGGGAAGAGGTGCTCCAGGTGCCGGAGCAGAGATTCCTCTGCAGCCCTTGGTGAAGACCATGGTGAGGCAGGTTGTCCCCCTGCAGCCCATGGAGGTTAACGGTGGAGCAGACATGCACCTGCAGCCCATGGAGGACCCTATGCCGGAGCAGGTGGATGCCCGAAGGAGGCTGAGAGCCGGTTCTGGAGCAGGCTCCTGGCAGGACCTGTGGACCTGTGGAGAGAGGAGCACACACTGGAGCAGGTTTGCTGGTGGGACTTGTGACCCCACAGGGGACCCACGCTGGAGCAGTCTGTTCCCGAAGGACTGCACCTCATGGAAGGGACCCATGGTGGAGCAGGTCATGAAGAACGGCAGTCCATGGGAAGGACTCATGTTGGAGAAGTTCATGGAGGACTATATCGTGTGGGAGGGACCCCATGCTGGAGCAGGAGAAGAGTGTGAGGAGTCCTCGCCCTGAGGAGGAAGGAGCAGCAGAGACAAAGTGTGATGAACTGACCGCAACCCCCATTCCCCATCCCCCTGCACCGCTCAGGGGGAGGAGGTAGAGAATTGGGAGTGAAGTTGAGCCCAGGAAGAGGAGGGGTGGGGGGAAGGTGTTTTTAAGATTTGGGGTTTATTTCTCATTACCCTATTCTGATTTGATTGGTAATAAATTAAATTAATTTCTCCAAGTCGTGTCTGTTTGCCCATGTCAGTAATTGCTGAGTGATCTCCCTGTCCTTATCTCGAGCCACATGCCTTTCGTTGTATTTTCTCTCCCCTGTCTAGCTGAGGAAGGGAGTGATAGAGCGGCTTGGTGGGCACCTGGCATCCACGCAGGGTCAACCCACCACAAATTCTTACTTTTAGAAGATTCTTTATCCATGCTACAGTCTTACTTTTATGGGTTCACATATTACAGGGAGGCATCTGCCATTTATCAAGACATTAATGACTAGTAGTTATGTGTCCAGATACTTTGTAACCACTGAGCTGCCCGACAACAGAGGTCACCAAAAGACAGATGACTCTACAAACCTGTTTAAAGATCTCCTTGCACTTTCTCTTTTTAAGAGCACCAGCAGGGCTTCAAACCTTCTGGTATTTCCACATTGGGATTATTGTCCCCTCTTTAAAATTCCTTATACCATGAGGCTTCTATGATTTACTGGTAGTCTTCAAACAAAAAAAACCCCTTCCTAACAGAACATCCATTGATTGCTACAGTTATTTAAAGGCTAACAATAAAAAATCATAGACTTCAGTCTCCATCAAGGCAGAAAGGAAACAGTAATTGCAATTTGTGAGCCTCCTGCTGTGGGTAAAGGAGCTCAGGCTGGGAGAAAGGAAGCTTGGCAATTTTAGTGGCTGTCACAGCGGATCTGGGTGAGATGTGCTGATTCATTCATACGTCATCCTGCGATAAGAGAATTTGTCAAGGTGAAAAGATGAGTGTGAGGTAGAAGTGTGCCCAAAGGAATACCAGCTCTGAGGGGCACCACCAGATAAAAGCATGCATATATGGGAAGCTGTACAGGAGTGTATTTGGTGGATGCTAGTCATGTCTCTCTAGGTAGACAGACCTCAAAAGAACAGACGTTTTCTGCAAAGATGTAACAGCAAATAATATGGTTTCTTACCCCATGTGTTTTGCCATACCCAAGTCGTGGATTAAATAAAAAAGAAGCAATATAAGATGAGTGTTAATATAGTAATATGCATTACTGAACTCTTTCTTCTGCCGGAGGAAAGGGAGGAGGCATTGGGACAGCCACATCTTTTAGGGGTTTCCTTCCCCTTTAACCAAGGGCAGAGAGCAGTGATGTGAGACTTCCTTGTATTTAAAAAAAAATAAAAAATGGGGATATGAATTATCAGATTCCTAGCTTGGAAAATGTTTGCTCTGCCTTTAGATACTAACAACTGTGAGGTCCCATCAAACCTCAAACAAGCTCTTGCTCTTATTGCTATTCTCCACTCTGCATTCTCAGTTTGATAAGGTGGGGGATTGGTACCAGCCTCAAAGAAGATCAGTGGTGGCCTCGATCAAGAATGAAACATGGAGGACTTTTTCTCAGTTTGGTCTCACAGCTCAACTTCCGTTCCACCTTCTGATTCAGAAATACACATAGGTGTATATTGAGTAATCATTGTGAGAAAATGTGCAAATAAAAGAGAAATTGACTGCCAAACTTTATGATGGATGAGTCTGAAAGACATTTGTTCTTACCTAGCATCACAGAGAGGACTAAAACATACATACGTACATGGAGTAGTCATCAGTTTACTGATCACAGATCTGATTTTGCTGTTGTTGAATTGGAAGGGAGTTTTTCCTCTGACTTTGCTGAAGAGTTAGATTCAGCCCATTGTATATAAAGTTAATCCATTAAATGTAATTCTGTATTGTCTCTTCTTTTTCAGAATGCTTGAGGATGATCTGAAACTCAGCAGTGATGAAGATGACAACGAACAGGTAAATACATCTGATATGAGTGCATAGACTGTATAATCTGACAAAGTTGTTTCATTGGTTGAACATGATTGCATGTTGGTTTACTATATTTGCATCAAAAGCATTTTGAAGTGCTGCAGAATCCATTAGCTTAAATCTTGCTTGTGCACAGAACCTCTGTGGGAGGAAACTTATTCTTAAATAGGAATGTGTTTTGTCAGTTTTGCTGAATTAACTTTGTGAAGTGGATTAAACTAAACCAAAACATGACTTACTAGCCTTGGAATAAGAGACCACACATGGCATCACCCAGGAATAGCTAATGTGCTCTGAGTTACTGTCCTCCATTGTACCAAACTAACTGTGGAACAGGCTCCAATTGTTTCGCAATTGATTTCTGAAATTGATGACCTTTTTGGAAGTGGGTGTAAAATGACCACATCAGACCACTATCACAACTGCAGAGTTGGTTTGCACTTTGTAATTCATTTGCACAATTGCACCCGAGAAGATTGGGTCCGTAAGTTTTGTTCCAGTCAGTGAGTAAAGGGCTGGGAGTCCATAGTTAGTAATTCAGTGATTGCCATTTGTGAGAGGGAAAATATTCAGTGTGTAGCTGTAAATCAATACCGAAAGTCTCTCAGCCTACTTGGGACGTTAATGAAGAATCATTTTCAGAAAACTGGCTCATGTCATTCTCTATCCTTCCCACTTTATAAATATTTATAGATAATGCTGGGAAATAAAGCTGTTGAAATTCACATTCTCAACATTCGTATTGAGGAAAAAAAAAAGAGACTTTGGGTTAAATTCATCCTTCATGTTACTTTATATATGCAATAGGTACAAATGTGTAAATGTCTGGAATAGAGAGGAAGGTAATTCAGCATAAAATCATCTGTTGAGCCTGAGATATGTTAATTATAAGTCGATCCTTTTTTCTTATTTATTTTCAAACCACCTAAATGTTCTCCTTCAACCTACCTAATCTGTCCTTTAGGGTCATGCCAGGAAAGATTTACCTTCTGGTGTCAGTTGACCCCTTAGTCATACAAGTCATTATTTTTTAGCACTGAGATAGATTGTGCTCTCATCTGAAGCCAAAGGATCAAAAGCCAGTACTTGTGCAATGTGCTGCTGTACAAACATGGTGGCTTATGAAACCAGCAGGTTTCCAGATCTATTGGAAACTTGCCTAAATAGTCCTGAAAAATGATACTGTGATACTGAGGTGCCCAAAATGTAGAAATGGAAATATATTATCAGGTAGGAGTTACTTTTGTTTTCCTACAGTAGTAGTTTTCTAATGACTTAAGTAGAATTATTCCAAATTTACGCAATTTACACTGCTAAGATGAAATCATGTATCATTGGTGAATGAAGAAGCAAATGCCTGGACCAGCGTTTGCTGACATCAAACGAAAAGCCCTCACTGACTTGAATAGGTGTCATCTCCCATGTTAATCCTGAGCAGGAAAGACATGGTTATGTCTACACTGGCCAGTGGAGTATTGATAGCTCTCAAAACATCATTGCTGTCATGTGGTACATGCGTGCCTCTTACCCAAAGGCAGCATCGTGCTTATGAACAGTGTCACGTTGCTCCCAGTTCAGGGGCTGCAGCCTGAGTCATTGTGTAGTGGTGATGTGCCTGAGCTGTAGGACACCTCGGACTGCACCAAAACTCCATGTGACTTTCCGGTAGTACCATTCACAGCAGAAGCTGCAGACAGACAAGAGAGCCCAATAAGGACTGTTTGTGTAGTTTCTCAGAATTTTATAGTACATAGAAAATGTTTTTCCTTTTAGCAGTGTGAGCTTCCTCTCACTCTAAGTGATTAGAATAGACTCAGATCTCCTAAGCCCTCCCAAATATCTTCTTAAGAAACAGATTATGGTCTGGATATTTAGGGACTCCAAACATGAACACTTCTAATCACATAAAAAATAAATGAACTGTCTGGACAGGAAGCACGCTGAGCATACTTCTTAAATGCCCTGCACTTCGAGGGAAACCTTCACCTTTCCTATGTACCCCACATATGTATGGTTGCATCTCTTTTGTTCGTATTACAAATAGAGGGCATAGACAAAGTTACACATATTATAGGAAAGAATCTCACAGCTTTTTAGGTTTCCTGAATGAATGACTGTATGTGTCTGTCCTTTAGATTTTTGTCACACGCTGCACCCCAGACTAAGGCCTCATAAAGCTGAGCAGTGTGGCTCTGCTGCATCACTCACGCATCGCACTGGGAGTGCCTCCACACTTTAGCAGCTTCTGCCATATCTCTTTAAAGAGAGGGGATTAGAAATTGAAAGAAAGGTTGATCTGGCCCACTGGTCAGGCACATAAATATCAACAAAGTAACCACAATGGTTTTTGACTGCAAAATATTTTTTCCAGAAAGTATACAAAATATTCATTCATGAGGGATAGATCATGGAAATTACAATATGTGAATTGTACAGTGTCTTATGTTCAGCTGTGGAGCTCAAGGTTAGAAAAATACTTTTTCTTTAACATAAAGATTTTGCAGTCAAATGACCATTGTAATTCAGCTGTACACACGTGCACATTCTGACAGGGAGAGAAAATATTAAAACTCTCAGCTCAAAACCATTCTAACAGTTTATGCAACATTTCTATAAGGAAATGGAGTCATTGTCTTTACAGTCTTTCTGATCTTTTTTTTTTGCTATAGGCTTGCAGTCAATGTGAAGCATGAGCTGGCATTTACTCATTTATATTAATAAAAACACAGTATGTAAAAATCAAGTTTGTTATCTTTATCTCTACTCGTATTTCAAGGAAATTGAAATTCTTTGAGAACAGTGGTCAGTAGGGAGCCCTAGAATTTGTCCTTTGAGAATTGCTAGGGACCCTTCAATCTTTACACAGCGGGGATGGTAGTGACACTGATCCATAAACGCACCTTGATCTCAACTTTTAGTGAATGGCTATGGCATGTGGAGAGAGTTTGATCTATCAGCCTGTCTTCTGAGACTACCAGTACTCCATTTGTCATGGTGGAAGATTGTTAGAAGCTCGTCTGCAAGAAACAAAGCCCTTCTGTCTTATATTCTCACTCCTATGAACTAACACGCTTATTTTTGATCTGTATTGCGTTTATTTAGGGTTCTATGGACCTCATGCTCTTTCAGGTATTAAACATCTCCTTCCTTTTCTTTCCACTGCTGAGGAGAAACCCAACACATGATAGCTCTAGTCAGTCATATAATTAAGAAGCTGAGCCTGATTTCTGGATAAGATGAGAACTACCAGGTTGAAGTCAGTGGAAGGTGTTCATTCTACAGATAGTATTAGCAAGGCTGTTAATGAACATGCTGCCCACTTTTAGCATTCACTTTTCAAACAGGATTTTGAATAACTGGAAATCATTCCTAAGAGTTATAAACATGATATGGAGAACCCTCCTTAATATAAGTGTTAGAACTTTTTTGGTTCGGCCTAAAAGAGTTAAGGCATGCATGATGATGTCCTAGCAACATACCACCAAGAAAAAGATTCCTAAAAGGTGGCTATATATTTTAATTTCACCCCAGAGGGCTTAAGAGGCTTCAGGAAGTGAGAGCTGACTGGAAATCCAAACTACTGGTGCCAAACTGCTGCAAATTGCATGGAAACCTTGTGATTTCCCTCTCCTTTTAGACTTCTGGCAGTTGTGGTCTTGATGTAGAAGTTGTCAAGTGAATTTCTTTGGGCTGTGACGTGCAGGAGGTCCAATGAGATGTTCATTGCAGGTCCCATCAGACTTCAGATCTGTAAAGCTTTGGACCATATTGATCTTCGCAGTAGAGCGTGAGGCAAGTTACAAGTCACTCCACTCCAGCTGCAAACTCCCATCATCACTTTTTGGGCCTTGCTTGGAGACAGCACAGTTATCGCCTACATGTAACACATGTAAACATACCCCACAGTATCTTCAGTGTAGACACTTCGGAGCTGGACGTATGACACGTGCTTTGTCCCATAGACAAAATGCTGATTCTTATGTCTCATTGCGGGTGATTTGGGATTAAAGACACACAGAAAACGACAGGTTAGATCTGGAATCAATTTTCATTTACAGCTGAGAAGCAGTTATTGATGCTGTGCTCACAGTTCAATAAAAGATCTAAAGATATAGACCTTGTGTTTCTTTTTCAATATAAGCAGCATAATCAGTCTCAAATGTTTTTACAAAGAAAATTGTATTGACAGTTTTATTAAAATTGCTGTCTTTAAAGTTTTAAGTTATCCACAATTTGACCTACTTGAATGGTTTTTAATATGCACAATGACCAACCCAATGGATTTTTATGTCATATATTTATAATACCAGGTACACATCCGTTTAACGTATTATTTCAGAGATACTGTTATGTTTAAGCATTGCCTGGATGGTAAACTCTTGCAGTATTGTCACTGAGAGGAATGTTGGGATATGCATCAGTATTGCCTTCAGAAGTCCTACTGCACAATATTTTTAGATTGGCTACAAGAGATACAGTCAAGGCAGATGACAGGCATGTTATTGGTAAAACCGTTACTAGAACCGCACTTCAGAGATGTTAATGTTAACACTCTTGTGTGAGGAAGGGCAGAGCTTTTATATGGCTTTATTACTCTGTTAAAAAAATACATCAGAAATTAGGAAGAATAGTGAAGATTTTTAATTAGTAGCTCAGTTCAGCTAAAAGCTTAGATAAAACACAGGTTAGTATTTCTGTTCTTTAAAGCACCTCTGTATAATTCAAATTAGCTTTGAGCTCAAAGGCATCCAAATGAGTTGTGCCTGGATACAGTATTTTAAGTAGCTGTAGTGTGCCCAATTTTCTTTAACCAGCTCCTCTTTGTTCTTCTGCCTAAGGAATAGTCCTGTTAACCTTTGAAACACGTACTTAATTTAAAGCACATTGCTAGCGTTCTGTGTGTTTTTGAACCAAAGAAACTTTGATACTACTTACAGACCTGCTCCGTTTTCAGTATTTTATGTATATAGTGGTTTTTGCAGAACAAATCAATAAGATGTTTTTCTTTTCTATTTGATTTTTTTTCCTCCTTCCCTTAATGATTGCCACTTTACTGCCATTTCTCTGATAACCATACAAACACAAGACATGCATAAAATCCATGGCCCTGCTCTATCACTTGTATTTTGCACAACCATAATTCTTTTTCGCTACGTTAGTATTAGGTAATTACATACAAAATGTTTGACTTTGTAGCTGAGTCTAAAAAGGTGATCAGCCATAGGCTCAGCTTTGAATTCTTATAATGCTTACTGAGCTTTCAAACCCTGTACTCAAGTTAAATTTTTTAAAAGTTCGTGATATTCTCAGACACAGTGTGCCTTCATCGTATCATGTAAACACTTTTTAAAGTGAAACAGTGACCACTTTCCTTGTAACAATAGATATCCTTTCCTGTTGTAATTTTCCCATTTTTTAGCTGGATCCTGAACAAGCTGTTTACCTCCCCAAGGTTTCTCTACATTTCCATTTACTTTGTTATCAGCAGAAAGGCTGAAGAACAGCTCTTCAGTAATGACATCAATACTGCACACACAGTGAGAGAGGTCATCTTGTCAAAGCTATAGAAAAATCAGATGGATTAGGATGAAACTAGGTGCAAAATAACTTTGATAGAGTCTTTTAATGTAAACAGTTTATCTGTCATTGGGTTCCATTGAAATCCCACAGTGATGCAGCATCAGTTGTAGCCACAGCAGCATGTGTTTTGATAAAGAACCCACATTCCAATGTTTAAGATCTGCAGTCGTGTTTTATAATTCTAGGAAAATATTTTCATTAAGCCATTAATGAAAACAGAAGCGATTAGGATAATACAGTCATTCTCCAACCTTGTCAGTCTATAAGCATGAAAAATCCTTTCATGAAGGTACGTCTCTTCTTGCTACCTCAGTCCATTTTAGTTGATACTCAAATTATTTTATTCTGCACAATGCTAGTTGAAAAAACATATATCATCAACTGTGTAAAATGAATACTCCAGCTTCCATTAGACAAATCTTTGGTAATAAGAGATTTGATGGCTGACATGTCTGAGGTCATAATTCACATGGTAATGACATAGGTTCATATCATATATTTGTTTATTATCAGAAGAAGCTTTCAGTAACCACTCTGAGATCTGGGCTGAGCTTGCTGCAGTTATGAGCGAAAAACATGGCACACCACTAAAATACACAGTGTTATCCAAAGCTTTTAACTTGTTCAAATTCACAGAATCTCATGTAATTGTTTCTGCACATGTTGTTATTGTGGAGGTCATCCATCAGTGAGGAAGGGGATTAATACAGCCCTCAGGAGAAATGGTTGCTGTAGAGTGCACAGTACTACAGATCAACAATGGTAAGTTTGCTCCTGCAGGTTGCAGCCGTGCTCTCTTACGTGGGCTCTGGGGCAGCAGCTGCCCGGACCAGCACAGGAGCTGGAGGAGCCCCATCCCTCCAACTGACTTGCCTTTTCCATGGGTTGCCTAGTACGTACTGGCAGCTCGGTGTCTCAAAAACCCTCCGCCGCAGTAGAGAAAATAATACAGGAAAAGAAAATACTGGCAGGCAGGCAGCCCTAACAAAGGGGGAATGAAATGCCTTAGTTGAAAAGATGGATAAATACAGCTGCAAGATTTTCTCACTTCCGCACAAGTAAGAAGACACTTCATAGCCCCTCAGTGCTCTCTTAAACAGGTTCTTCTCCTGGGTTTAGTTTTTCATGCCACCAGCCTGAAGCAGCCAGGCTCTGTCAGCCATACCATAAGACATCATTCACCTGAAGAAGCTTTAAAAAGACCTGATGCCTCCATCACTAATTACATAGAGGTGGAAAGGCTAGTTGTTCCTCAGTACAGCTGTAAGATGCTGCAGATCTGCCAGCTTTTTTGGGGCGTGAGGGAGGAGGGAGATGCAGCTTTCAGTCTGCAGGACAGGTCATGTACTATCTGTGTGTACATGCTTGTGCACACATCTTTTTTGTGAAGGAATCTTTATTATAAGCATGGAGGAAAAATATATTTCCCTAGGGCCTCTTGCTATGTATGCCACTTATGCAAAAACCCTGTATTGTTTTGGCAGCAAGCAGAGGCAGCAGCAGGTGAGATAATTGATTGACACCAGCGTTGTTGTTGTTGTTAAGAGAAAAGCCAGACTTGACCATACTTTCCTATAAAAATAAATCTGAAGTCTGTGATATCTGTGGGCCATCTCAGTGCTCAGCATTCACTAATCCAACCACATAGGAAACATTTATTTCCCTTTTCGCCTCAAAAGGAGAGTGTGATTTTTATCATGCATGCCTTGTGAAGCATTTTGGTAAAGAAAGTGTTTGGCTTTCTTACGCTGGCCATCTGCAGTGTCACTGTTTTGTAAAAGCCCAAGCAACCGTCTGTGAACTTCAAAATCTAAATTCTTGGGAGTTTTTTACACCAGTAGAGGATAGTGCCAGTGCTGGCTTTGAGACCTGGGGGGCAGTTGCAAAAGTCTGAAGGAGGGACTCATAGGTGGCCAGAACAAGCGTGAAGTTGGTGATGAAAAGGGCATGATAAATCCAGTAATTAGCTTCTGTCAGCCAAAATAAGGGGAGAAGTGAAAGTTGATCTCCCCTGCAGATATTCCAGAAGGAGAACAGTCATGAGAACTAAACACCTTAATTTTTCTTACAATGAATTCATCTGCCACTGCGAGGTTTGCTGGGGTTGGAGGTGCTCCATTCTGTGCCAGCAGGATGAATCTTCCCAGAAAAGACTTTCTGCCTGTTCACAGGGACAGGTCAGGACCACAGTGTGACAGTGTAATTGATTTGGACAGGGTGCTCTCACAGAGAGTGTACCTGCTTTACAAAATTACCAATTTCATGGCAGTACTATTAAGTATAATTTTTGGAGATGTGCGATTTGGTAATTGGCTAATTGGCTAAGTCATCTGAGCAATGTACTAAACAAGACCAAGGTCAGCAAAGAGTTATTTCATGTGTGTTTGCCTCTGTTACCTCTGCTGCCTGTTTGTAATAGATTTAGCATTCGGTATAGACGTAATGTTCAGTATAAACTGAAACCCTTAAAGTCTTTAGTCCTGCACAGGAAATAAATGTGCGGCGTGAACAATAGCAACGTCAGTTCACGTCTTCCCATCACTGCCACTGCTGGTACTTTTTGACTCTGCCCTTTTGCTTCTCAATTCCAGGGTACTGTTCATTGATTTAGAGTAGGGAAGAGACTAAGGATAGGTCGGACTCCCCAAGGAATGAGATAAAGGCCTTTGGCACAAAGGAAAATCTAAGGGCCTAAACTGCAAATGAGCAGGGGTACAAGGGGCTGTTTCTGAGATGTTTGTCTATCCTCCTTTCCATTTTGACACAGCAAGTTGTAACTGGTATAAACATTGCAAAAGTAACAATTGGACATTGCACACTAGAAGTATACCTCATTATAAGATCTCAAGATATCAGCAGTGTTCAGATAAGTTTCAGGGATGGAAATACAAAGAATTACTCTCCTTCTGTTAGAATGGGGAAACTGAGGAATACGCAGCTTGTGGAGACTGTCTGCAGCTGCACAATGAGGTCACAGGATATTCTTTGAATCTAGCCTTCTGCTGCTTATTTCTTGAAGGAAGTTTAAAGAAGACTTTTTGTTTCTCTTCTAAATATTTTTTGACCTTTTCTCTGTTTCTTTTGCTGCCTCAAGATTTTTAATAAGATTAACATGTTGAAATGCGGCTATGGAGTGAACCCAACAAATAATGGATTTTTTTATTTATTAGCCATCTGCAGGGTTGAACCAAACACACATTTTAGAAAAATCATCAGTAAATAAGATGACGACAAATACTGAGTTTTATTCCTAGCTAGATGTTTTATATTTTCACAATAGGATTATCGCCCACTAAGCTTAAGTCATTTGTAATGAATTTGTAACAAATTATTTGCTAGGAAATGATGTTTTGAAATAGAATTTCAATTTAGAATTTTTTTCTTAAACACGGACCATTCAGGACAATTTTCCCAACTTTTTTCTGTCACCAGGGCTGTATATTTGTTTTCTAAATAGAACAATTCTTATGAAAAATCGGGCCTAGCTCTAGCCAGGAGTTCTGTTCTCTGGCATAGAACTCTGCAATGACAAGTCAATTGGTATTACCAGAGCATTTAAATCTACTAGACTTCATGAGACATTGATTAGCATTTGTAAAGCAACTTGACAATGTTTTGTAGGACTACAAAAGTAGAATCAGTAGAGTTTGTAATGTCATATTACAATTTCTCCTTTGTTGGATGGAGGAGTTAAAATCAGCACAATTAGCAACTTCTCATTAAAAGCATTTTTTAAAGAATCCAGCATATATCAAAATAACTGGGGAAGGAAGGCACTGTTTCAAGCCTTTTCTATCAAGGTACATTGGCACTAAAGTCCTAAAATCAGCAGACATGTTATGTGAGTTATCTTTGAAATAAGTCTGTTCACTTAGCCATAACAGTTTGCATTGTAAAGTTCACCAAAGACACTGACTAAGCTGAAGCCTGTGCGGTGAAAGCAACAAGGTTGATCGTGACCACACTAGCTAATTTAAAACCAGCTCAGGTATGTTGTCTACACAACCAACAAGCACTCCTCAGACCTTAGTACACACTCAGTGCGTGTAGCTCTTTTCTCTGTTTTTTAAAAAAATATGGAATAGTCCTTCAAGAATGGGAAGTCGTGACATTTTTCATTGCACACTTCCTTAGTTTGATTTCCACCATTGGCCTAATGGAAACATACGGATTTGGGAAAAAATGCTGACAGATGCCCAAATAATCTGTGCTGTTGCTCAATTAAAAGCAGTTCACTTACATCAAGGATAAAGGTGACTCTTAACCCACAGACTGTTTTAGATTTGGTCACTTAAACTCTGTTTTTCATTTTACCCAGCCTTCACTGCACTGATTGAAATTAAATTTCCAGTATTTCAAGTAGTCTTGAGCATCTCTCTGTTACTGCAGAGAGATGGTTAGTTAGAAGGTTACTGCATTGCTCAAAGCAATGATGAGAAGCTGTCTGTGGTTCATACACAGCGAGAGTTCAATGAACCATTCTGTTTCGTAGATATCACATGCTTGGTGATTTGATATTTTGAAAAATGGATCTCAGCTGATCCATCCCACATGTTTGGCTTCTGAAGGAAAAATACTTATTTTTTAAGAATACGACATGATGAGGAGAGTATCTTCTCCATTGTTTTTGGTCCTAGATACAGTAACATAGGGCTTTTTGTCCTCGAGGTGAGACTGACCCGAACATCACACACAGAATCTCAAATACAAGGTTGCCAACTTCATGTCAAAGGCAATTAGCAAGAAAGAAATACAATCTCCTCTGTTGACATTAGGGGACAGGTAGAGGAGAGTGTAACCAATGAAGTAAAGAAAAAAGAAAAAAAAAAGGAACACAACACACATATTTATGCATGTGTCATCACATACTAATCCTTCAGCCATCGGGTTTGGCCTTTCTGATTCCCAGCACAATTCTGGATGTGTTGTTTGCTGCACACTACGTTCTCCTCCTCCACAGGAAGTCATAATTAGTACCAACTGTATCATTACAGAATCAGAGCACAGTATAGTGCAGTCAATAAGCAGGGTGTTTGGTTCATTACTTAGGATCATGGGTAAGACATTCTGTATAAATAAGAGCATGGTATAACTTCCAAGACAAATTATAATCTAAGAAGCTATATATATTTAAAACTATATACATAACTAATGTGGAAAGGTTCTTTGCTTGTACTGGATTGTTGAATTGGGTCTCTAAGGAGTCTCTTCTATACCCAGAGTACAGGAGAACAGCATGGTGGGTTGTAAACTTGTGTTGAGTCGCTTAGCTATTCATCCAAGCACACAGAGCTGGTTAGAAACTAGGAGATTAACCTAAGTTACGTTTGCAGCAGCTCATGGAAAGAGTTATAGCATGAAGGCCTTCGTTCTTCTGCCAACATGTTCAATGGCGTGAAGTGCCATCTGTCTCACCCTAAGAGACTCTTTGAGGCTCAGCAGTTGCCTTCTTATGTGGCTGATCAGTGCTTCAAGAAGGTGAGGAGGCATTCTTAAAAAATACTTTTTGTCTAATCTCACTTTCTCGAAATCAAATACTTTTTCCTGAAAATCCTGGATTTTCAGTTATGCAATGGAAAAATATCTCTTTTCTTTGAATAGCAGACACTTCCCCTGTAACACTTGACCAAAAATCTAATTTGCCTTCTGCCGGTGCCAATTATTTTACTTTGATATATTTGAGCCAGCCTCTTGTCAGTTCATTCTCCTCAGGTATTTGTGATGTAGGAATGATGTACTGACTGGAGTACTTTTTCTGGTTCTTTCTATTCAAGGTAATTGATAGTGACAAAGAAAAGCATCATTTTACATATTTTGCGGCCCTTGTACACAATCTAGAAGCAGTTTATGCTTATTTCCATTTTTAAGCTTTTGTGTAATAGTTCCCTGCTAACAAAAGGAGTTTATGGGTATATCCACACTGCAGATCAAGTAAAGCACGGTGCAGTGCAGGTGGTTCTTGACCTAATGCTAAAAAAACTAGTGCCAAAATCGGGTGTAATGCAATATAAGAGGCAGGAGTCATTCACAGTTATAAAAGTCATGGGAAGACATCCCTGGGCAAATACTCTCTGATGGATGATCCTCTGTATCTTACTGCTTTTCATGTATTCTTCATCTTCCTTCTTGATCAACACTAGAGTCGGCTGTTGAAATAAGGTCTTAGAGAGCAGAGGCACAATTATGGAAAGACCATAATTGTAAAAAAAAAAATCAGAAGGAAATTACAAATTAAAGTGGAATGATTGTCTAGTTCACTCTGGCTTCCATTTTCTAATCATCCTAAATTATTTTAATGCATGTTTTCAAGCTCAAAATTAGCAAAGGTCCCATGATGTAATTCTCCTAACACCCATTGAATATTACATTATACCAGTCCAATTTCATTCCAGTCCTTTGCAGCATCATCTCGCACTCAGGGCTTATGTATCATGGTTTAGGGACCTCCTACCTGCTCTGTTTCTAAATAGTACTTTTAATACATGAAGTTTAGGAATCGTTGTGGAGTTAAAACCAGTTTCTTATTTGTAAAGTCCTAGGAATATAAGATTAAAAAAACCCAACCTCTTAAAACATGTTTGTCTTTGAAATACCTTAAATTAATAATCAAAAGCTCACATCGAGTCTAAAACAAATCAAACTCAGTCATGAAGATGAGAAACAGGAATTATTAACTGAGTAGCGAGGCTGATGGAGGCTCAATGAGATCATTTTGTTCAAAGATTAAAGGCGATGAACACTGAAATAGTTGAGGAGGATGGCTATGAACACATCTGACTAGAGCTGCTAAATTCAGTAATGATCAAAAGTTAATTATCAAAGCAGAGAGAACTACTCAACAGACAATTTGAGTCAATAGCTAAGCAGCCCAGAAAAAAAGTAATTTGGAAGAAGTATTTTCCTATAATGAAGTTATATAAAAGACGTACATTTCAAAGAAACCTGCCTAAAACAAGATTGCATTCTTCCTGATCAGAGAAAAATAATTAGCTCTAATTGACAGACCTGCTGCACACCAAATATTTTCAAACAATATGTTTCTGCATCAAAGCTTAATGTGTAGAGTTACTCAATGTCACTTTGATTTTGCCTTCCTTTATCTTCTGCCACTGGGCATGCTCGTGATATTGCAACAAATATGCTTTGAAAAATGAATGAGCAACACCTACAAGACAAATAAAAGCGGAAGGCCAGATCCTGCATTTCTTTCTCAGACGGAATCCCTGACATGTATTCTGTACTGTGTTTAACATGACCATGGTCCCGCTCAGAGGAAAACCGAATCATTTGTGGTAGAAAATGACCAGTTGCTTGATCATCCAACGTTAAACTACACTGGCATGTAGATTAGCCTGAGCGTTTGCAACATTTTTTTAAAACTCTGTGTGAGTGAGCATGTGTGTGAAGGACACTGTCCCTCCGGCATGTGCCTTTTCTTAAGAGTTAGGAAAGTGCCTTCTCCCAGTAACAAAGGGAAGATACGTGCTAGAATGTTCATGGTCCAAGAAAATAAAATATATCTATAATTCTTTATTCTTAAATAAAGGGTAAGGGTAAGCAGTTGCCAGCAACATAGCTAAGTAGTCAAAAATCAAACATCCAGTTTAGCCTCTGCTCTTTAATATTCTATGGCTTTGACATTGCCAGTTCTCACACCCTGAAATATCTTCATCTTCTTTAATCTTTCATGTAAACAGTTTACCTCACACTATCACACACATGCTCTCCAGAATATCTTCTGCTTTACTTTGTATTAGAATTGACTACGTTATTATTTACTTCTGATCCTAGACGCTCTCCACTCTTCTGTTTTCTTTTCTTTATCCGTATTTTGATACCAGTTTTTGTGTAGTGATTCTTGAATAATTCAGGGGAAAAAAGCCTGATTTAGATGCAAGTTTCACATGTTTGAACTCAGAATTGTTATAGTCCAGCTATTTGGTATATAGAAGGATCAAGCAAAATATCACTGTACATTCAAAAAATCTTCTGCCATTGTAGAAGGCTGTTTATAAGCTTTAAAAATAATTCTAGTTCCCTGCAGGATGGGAGTGAAACTTGGCATTTAGTGGGAGGCTTGGGAAACTGAAATGCCATTTTTGATGGTGTTTTAATTCATTTTAAATGAAGCATTTGTGTGTTGTTACATGTAGTTTATTACTCAGAAAGATTTCTTAATAACATGCTTCTGACTCTGCATTTGCACGTGGCAGCTGAAAAAGGGAGATTTGGGAGAGTATCATTGGAAAGAGGCACAACTTGCATTATCTCACTAATGAGGCAGGGACCCCATTTCATCATAGGCTTGTTTGAGAGGACATAATTAAGGTTGGGTCTGTAACACTTGTGCAATCTTAAGTTTAACATGTCCTGAGGTTTAAGTGTTTTATTTAGCAACCCTACTGTACAATTAATATAATTGTTTCCTATCATGCATTCACTGATTTATTCTTTAGATGGAAAAAATAATCCAAATGAAACAAACACATTTTTCTTCACCCTCTGGGAGCCAGCCCAGAGGATTGCTGTTTCCCCATGTCAGCTCTCACAAGCTCTAATTCTTTCTCCCAAATGTTAAACTCATTATTAGGGATTTCCATGGATTTAAACAGTTTTTATCTTTGCTATGATTGGAGGCAAAAGTGCCAAAACAGCAGGTATTTTGAAGAACTAGCCCCATGGTAGAGCGTAAAGGAAAACTCATTCTGGCAAAATTTGGAACCCAATTGTGCAGGTCCCAGAGGTTTCAAAAGTTAGTCAGTTTTCATAAAGGATTTAACTCCTCAAGGGCTTATGTGAGCATTTCTCAGGACCACCAATATTAGCAGCGCCTGTGTGGGAACCATTTTATTCCCATCCCTAAGCATAGCAGAGGTTAAAATTCTTCACCAAAACCCTTCTCTTCAATTTTGGTAGGCTTTATAAAAATATCTCTGAAGGTAATTAAGCACTAAAACTTCCCTTACTGTAATAGGTTTATGGATCAGTTGTCTTAATTCTGCCTTTCACTGCTATCCGGGCTTGTAATCTCACTAACCATCTGACCGCTTTCCACATTTAAATCTATTACAGTCTCGCTCTGCAAACGCGAGGAGGAATTCTCTGAAATGATACGACAACACTGGTTTATCTGAAGGTGATATTTCAAGCCGTCTTGCATTAAAACATTATTTACCTATTCTGAAAAAAATCAGAGGAGGGATGCAAGGTCGGTTCAGATTACATAATTATACCACAGAAGCATTAAAAAAAAAATCTCCACTAAAATCTCGAGCAGCTTAACCAGTGTGATAGACTGGCGCGGCTCTGCCATCGGTGCCCCCAGCTGTGTTGCTTAGCAACATTTTAATTCAAGAAGAATCGAAGGAGATGAAATCCCTGTGGAGAGGGAAACAGAAATAAGAGGGCCGTTGACAGATGATCTGAGTTGTTTCTTCTAATATACTGTGAAGATCACTGGCTCTTTTCATGAATGATAAATGGACTGTACACAGATCAATGGGTTCAGCAATAAACTGGAACCAGGCTCCATGTCTGAGGTGGTGCAGGCCGAGAGGCCCAAAGATTTACTCATTTAGATGATTTGGAGTGTGTTTTCTCAAAGGTTTCACAAGAGGAAATTGATCTGAACATTTGGTCATCCCTCGCCCTTTTCTGTTGTTGGCGAATAAAAACTGTTTTGGAAACGGAGTCCGTTCTTCCCTTTATTTTTTCCTGTTGTTGTTCTTGTTCTAGATATGGACAGATAGCTTGTGGCAAAGGGGCCAGACCTCAGAGCAGGAAATGAAGTAATCGCCCTGAATGAGCAGTTCCTAAACACTCGTGGCCATTAAAAATAAACAAACCACACTGATATCACAAACTGGGGCAGAAGTATTTAAAACCTGTAGCACTATCTCTCTGAAAGGGTCCAGCTCCTGCAGCCCTCTGCCCCGGCCATGGCGGGCTGCCTGGCTGTGCGCTTCTGAAGAGCATCCGTGGGTTGATGTTTGCAGCTTGGTTGTGCTTTGGTGTGTTGCTTAATTGTTTGTTTCCCCCACCCCTCTTCTGTTTACAGGCTGCCGAAAAGACAAAATTGAGAAACATTCCTGTAAAGTAAGTTATTTTTATACCTATTTGAAAATGCGAGTGTAACGAAGTTGTATACAATCACTAAAAAGACTAGGACGGTACAAAGGGTGATGAAAGAGATAACAGAATTCAGATTGCCCCTAATCATACTTATAAAAAGGTCAGTATCATTGAGGAAAGCTTTTGATTTCTCATGTCCCTAATGATTGCACTCCTGAAGTTTCATCCAGTTTCCATAAATTAATGTGTTGTCTATGAATAGCTGCCAAATAATATCAGAGTCATACTCAATGCAGTGCTCCTAGCCTTGGGGAGGTTTGTACATGCTAAAAAGATTATGATTTTTAATTGCAATCCTTGAGAAGGTCTGACAGGGGGGAAATAACTAGGAATGTGCCAAATGATTTCTAGACACATGGGAATATTTTGCACCTATGTATCAAGGCTTTGCTATCCTGTTGATTTTGAGCTCTTTCTCACTCCATGTGTGCGTCTCTCTCACACCATCCACACACGTATGTTTCTGCTCTTTACAGCAGGGCTCTGTGAAGGATGAGCAAGCTACCAGGGAGCAATTTCCAGGGCATTTTATGAGAAGTTCTTAAATCTTAGGGCACTAGCAGCAACACTCAACCATATATCATTGAATTAAGAAAGTTGCTATATAGATGTCCTGGCTCTTTGAGAAAAGACATTTTCAGTTAAAGCTACCAGCAATCAGTGATTCTGTTTAAATAATGAATACTCCGGTCTTAATGGGCTCTTATGTACCGATAAAAGACGTATTTTTAGCTTCAGTAGGTGATCATTGCAGTTTAACTAAGTCCCAGTAACTGTATATTCCTGTTACAGACAGAAGAAATGTTCTTATTTTTATAGTAGTTTGGTGATCATACTGGCTTGTGGACTGAAGTGGGTTTGTATTTGTAAGAACATGCACTGACAGGACTCGCAAATCACTGTGTTTCAGCACGCATAACAAAAGAATACAGTTCTACTTCTCACTTGGCTTCCATCATGTATAGTCATTTACACCTTATAAAGTGAACGCGAAATGTGTATGAACACTCCTTGGAGTGATTAGGCAAGATGCAAGATAGTCATAAATCACTCTCTTTTATGTTTCATTCAATCTGATAAAAATTAGAAATAGGATCCAGCCAGGACCTGATAGCACATGAAACTTCTAATAAGACAAGGGATCTTCCTTGCCTATAGGGCTAGTTCAAATTCAGCACAAGCTGAATTAAAGTCGTTGTTAGCTGATGGTTGTTTAATAGAGAGTGTGAAATGAGCTGTGTTTTAACCTCACATTCTAGAAGATCCAGGAGTTGCAAGGTGATGAGAGTGCTGGGGAAAAACTCCAAAATAATCATTTATCATTCATTCACTTTTTTTTTTTTTTAAATATTTTGAGTCAAATTCTCAGGAATGGCTCAGCTGAATTGAGTTTTCCCACATATAACAAATATTGAGCCTTGCAGTCATTAAACAGCACGTGTGTGACACTGATGCCCAGTTAATCCACCAGAAAGATTTGGGAGTTGGGGAGAAAGGGTGATTTAGGTTAAATCATTCCTTTATGGGACTTGAGTAAGTGTAATATTTTGGAATGGGAGAAGGCCAGATGGACAGTCTCACTCTTTCCACCTACATGTGCATATTTCACCCTGTCATGTTTCCCCAACTGGTTTAACTTTTCTTCAAGTATGTTCATGGTGGCAGCTTCAATTAGTACCCTAGGGAATCCATTATACATATTAATTGCACTCTGCATAACAAAACAGCTGAAAAATCTGCCTAGTATTTTTCAGTGACATGTAACTATTTAAGGTACCTGTATACAATTACGATTCTATGCTAAAATATTACGTCTCAGGGCAAAAGTAAGAATAGTGCCTTTAAGATAGCAGTAGTAGATACAGACTGCATTTATATAAGCGTCACAGCCACGGTTAGTACAGCTCAGGCTTGTCTAGCTTTTAGTCATTGCTTTTGTAGCTCTCAAATGTCAAAGAGAATTTCACTTGAATTTTAATGTTCTTCAGCTATGCAAAATAAAGTTAGTGGCTTCCATTGTCATAAGGGCTGAAAGCTGTACAGATTCCTTCTACCATATGTGACTTATCACATACATTTTTAAAAACACATTTCTGTTATTAAGACATATGTGATAGTACACTTCTGCAAATGTGAATTGCTTTTGGCTAAAAGCCATGCACTAATAAGTTGAGTTGAATCTAACTGCATTTGACATCTGTTACAATGTATATATATTTTTTTACATATATAAATATATATATAAATTATTCGCAGTTGTCATTAGCATAAAAAATTTCCTTGTTTTTACATTGTGCTGACATAGTACTTGTGTCCCAAAACAGGAATCAAATCTCTCCCTTTTAAAAACTATAGTTTATGTCAAGTCCTTGGACAGGGCCTAATAGTGCCACTATTTAACATACTGGTTTAGGAGCATGACAAAGATTTCTGTAGATATGATCATTTACTTTTCATTGCTCGGTTTATTAATGTTGCTGGTTTAATGTTTGGGAGGAAGTTTGCTGTTCTTTTTTGTTCTGTTGAATCCCTCCAGCAGTTAACACTTATGGAGGGAAAAAAACGAGGCAGTTTCCATACTACAGTTCAGTAAGGCAGGTAAGCAGCTGGTTTCTTAATGTCCAAGTGTCTCTAGGTGCTTAGACTAATTGGTGTGAACTTCCTGATGGCCAAGGTAGATGCAGGTAGCATTTGGCTCCTTCAGAAGGCTTGGTCACAATTTCATGTTGCTTGTAGCACTTCAAGACACAACACATCCATAGGAACTCTTCTTTATGTATTGGTAGCATCATCTGACATAATATTACTATAAATAAGCACACAGAAAATAGCTAAGAAGTCTCTGTGTTTGCAGAACCGGTTTGGTTTTTTTTTTTGGGGGGGGGGGGGGGGATGGAAATAGTGCAGTTACTTTTCAAAAAAACATAAGGCCCTTTCCAATCTGTATGTGGCTCCAAGGTGGCCCCCATAACTGCAGAATCTGCATTTAACTTATTTATCTTCTCCTGCCCTTGTCATGTAAGTACCACTTGCTTTCTGCCATTGGTTTTATCGATATTTTCATTGAGAGTCTGTAGTAGAAAATGGATTTCCTGGATGCAAGGTCTCTCTTACTTGCTGGTCCTTATCATGCGGTTCCTATCCCTGAGTCTGAAAGAGGTAACATGACTTAAACAAGTTTACCCTATGGAGGGTTTATGATTTCTAAAAAGCTGTTACATGAGAAATGGTTTCGAATTAGGACACATCCAGAGGAAATAATCTCCTATATAACTTGAGATTTGATGAAAGTGGGGGAGAACAGCGATATCATTAAAATTCAATAGCAGCTTTGTTCTGAAACCCAACTGATGATCACTTGTCCTGGATTTTTTTCTAGACTTGGGTAGGCAATGGGAGCCCACATCAGCATAAGAGCTTAGAGGAATCATGTGCATGTTGACTTGGACCACATCACTTGTCTTTTATAAGTTGAGCTGCAGGATCCCCTCAGATCCAGGCACGATCAGGGTTAGGCCTTGCTCTCAAGTACAAGTACACTTGGCTTGGCAGCCTGTACATTAACATAGACTGAAGGTCAGCCAACCCAGTGCTTTATCTCTGCCAGTGGCAGAAGGTGGGGGAAGAACAACAGCAATTACGGAGGCATCCTCCACCAGGGCTATCCTTCCATCTTCCTGCACACAGCTTTTTACACTTCCATAACCGCACATCCTGTGTTTAGGAGGTACCAATGGACTTACCCTCCATGCAAAATCTCTTTTGAAATCTGTTTATACTTCTTGTCCCCACAACATCCGGTGGCATTGAGCACCATAGCGCGTGAAAAAATACCATCTTTTGTTTGTTTTAAACCCTTTTCCTCATATGTTCACTGGAATCCACGCAAGTACGCAGAAGAGCAAATGATTACTCACTGTTCTTCATTCCTGATATTACATATCTCTGTCGTCTAGACCAAGGAGTCTTCCTACTGAAAGGCCGCTAATAATGCTGTTTTCCCACTAAGTCTGTGAGCCCACCAGTGAGCTAATATAGACACAAGGCAAGTCTCTGCAATTGGGAAAGGAGGGCTGTGTATCTACTAGTCAGGCAGAGACAGTGGTTAGGAAGATAACTGGTTTCTTTTCACTGTTTTCCATATTAAAGAGATGGCAGTGCCCTTCTGACTAAGGACTGGATGTACTGTCACTCTAAACAAATGCCTCAGATTACGGTTCTTTATGAAAATGGCAAAATGGATTCCTTGGGAAAATGTGGGCAGGTAAAAGAATGACTTGGCTAAAACCTGATGTCATCCAATACTAAGAAATACAACGGTTTTGTAAGAGAGAAATTATATTTTTAAAATGGAAAATGAATGCTTTTAAGAACGGTCCATGTAGTCCGTGAACTGCTGTAGAACTATGAGAATATTGGAATTGACTTCTTGCTTCAAGGAAGAAAACACTGCCTTCCTTGAGTGTCCGTTAGACTCTCTTCTTGTATAATCCCTTTAAAGATCTTCAACAGAAAGCAATGGCGTTTTCCCCAAACACCTGCATATGCTTAAATTTGCTGTAGATTTAATGACTTCCAGATACATGTTTTGGAATTATAGCTTGTGTTAAAATCCCACTGCTTTTTATGTTTTTAAAATATATTTGTTTTCCATCAGCCACAGGTTTGTTAATCAGAAAGACTTCTGGTGTTTATTGTCTTTTCCTGCCATAAAACTCATCTTCTCCTCAGAAGGGCGTCTGACTTGACTTGGTATGGTTTTCTGTCCCAACTATCATTGGAAATGCAATCCATTAACATTTGATATCTTGACATTTCAATTGACCTCTCATTTGCAAAGCGCAGTGGTATTTTTCGTGGCCTTTTCATCCTTGATTATACATGGAATAGGAGTGACTGTTTCTACTGACTGCACTTTAAAAATATCTTTGTTTTACCAGCTGGAGTGGCACCTTGTTTTTTCCTCCCTGGATAGACCTTATTCTGCATGGAAGGTCTGAGGTCTAAGCAAGTCATGCAGAGCCAGAGGATTTTCTTATTGACTCACTAAGCGGGAGGGCAAGCAGGTCAGACTCTGAGGGTCAGTTAATGTGTGCTGTAATAGCAGTAACCATAAACAGATCTTTTGCTCCCGTTGGCAAAAGTGCAGGCCAGTGGGCTAGGTCTGAAGGTTGGTTTGTTTTTAACCGTTAAATCAGGCACTTGTAACCAATAGAGGTACAAAAGGGGCAGTGTGCCCTTGGTACACATGCTCAGCTCTTCCACTGCAGGGTATCTCCGGTCCTGTATTTAAAGAAAGAAGAAAAAAAGTGTGTCATGGCTAGGTTGAAAAAGCCTCCCATTTGTGGATAATTGTATGGGAGAATGGCCTTCTATAAATATACGTATGTGTATATGTATGTACGTACATGTATATATAGGCACCTATGGACCATAGGTACCTACAGACATTTGTGTATGTGTACTAAAGGACATTTGCTAAAGGGGTTACACCAGTTTTAAAGAAACAAAAAGCCCAAACCTGCTATAACTCTCATTCTCAGTAAAAATCCCAAGCAATTTCCACACTGCCACTTCTTAGTCTCTGCTTCTAAACCTTCCTTCCCGTTGTTTCTCCTCAGACTATTTCTGGCAAACTACTAAATCAGCCAGCACCAATTCAATTAGTTCTAAAAATCTATTACAACATAGTGCCTAAACTGCCTGCCCATATTCATTTCTCAAAGAAATCCATTCATATTTATGTTTTAATACTTTAAGTCTAGCATGCGAAAGAGCTCAAATCCCCAGTAGAAATCCAGGAAAAAGCCTGCTTACAGGCAATTATAGACAATGTTCTGTAGTCCCTGATCTTCCTAGTCTGTCCACTTAGGCATCTACACAGGTGCAGAGCTCAGTTAATGGGATCAGTTTATTGCACCAGCAATAAAGTCCTTCCAAAATTTCACAAAATCCGCAAATGCCACTGATTGTGCAAGTTGGGCCACATGGTGGAGTCTGTACAGACATGCAATACTCGCAGCGGGGTCGGCACCTGGAATATCACTATGAAAACTCATACGTGTATGCTGCTGTTGGTTTCCAGTGAGTTTTATATAGGGGGGCTACGTTTCCTCAGCAGAATGTGAACTCTAGAAATGTTGCAAAGGATTATTTTACTCTTACAAGTTAAAGGTTAGTGTTGGAAATGGATTATAGAACTGCCACTTTTAAACTGTTTGCAAAGAAATGCACATATTAAATCCTTTTTGATGATATCACATTAATCCCTAAATACTGATTTTTATGTAAATTTTGACTCTTGCAAAGCTCTGACAATTCAGCTATCCCCATGTGGTTTTATCAGAGCTCAATTGCTCCTTTAGATCTTTTTTCCTTTTTGCAGTACCTTTTGCTTTATTCCAAAGTCATCATGGCAGCTGGAAGATGTAGTACTTTAGACATAAAATAATAAGTCTATTTAATATTTTACCTTTATTTTCTGAATTTGTTCCTCTGACACATCTTGTGAGATATATTTTTATCAGTCCAAAGGATAACCACAGTAGGGCTATTTTTATTTCTAGGGAAATGATGCATGATAACTACTGGCAGGGCCTGAAACAGTAAATCAGTCCTGTTCCAACCACAGAATGTATTAAAAGTCTGTAGCCTGTGGTAATAAGTTATAATTTAGTTGACTAGCAGTTTGTTTGGACTTAAAACTGTACAAATGAGTCACATTGGCTAAGTCCTGAAATATAAAATCGTTTGTGCTTTATTAAGGTTTTCAGCTACCACCACAACAGGTACCTAGAGAGAACACACATTTTTCAAATGGGCACAATACATTTTTATAGTGAAATGCTTCCGACTTGATTGTATAATTTATAGTAGATGGTTAAATTACCACACGTCCTGTGTAGTGCACAATGTTTGCTTACGAGACAATGAGATGAACAGACTCTGAGAGCTCATTCATCTAATCTCTTACAAATCTGAGCACGCACCAATACCAAGCACCGCTGGCTGTATCTAGCCACGAGGCGCCCCACAGCTGCCAAGCCAGGCATGTTGCTCAGTAGCCATAACAGAACTTCAGACAGCTAGAGAAACCTTCTCTTTTGTCTATTTTTATTTACAGAGACATGTATATGATAGTTGACCAAAGCCACTCATGCATTTGTATAAAATTTGCCAGGAGTCTTGCAGCTGGACAAAAATAAGTATTTCCATTTTAACTGGGTCACTTTTTTTATTTTTCAAAACAATATTTTTACACCTTCATTGTGATACAGCTTGTCAAGATTAAATTTAGGTCAATTTTTAAAAGTTGCAAAAAAGTGAAAGTTTGATCCAAACAAAATATTTTTTTTCCTGATTCCTTCTTTTGAGAGAAAAAGAAGTTAGTAAAGGTCAATACTTTTTTCCCAGTTTTAGCATGTATCTGCTGTTGATCAAAGGAGTACCCGTTCTCTGCTCACTCATGCTGTGGTTTTGATCATTTTAGATTTTATATTTGTCTTTCTGGTTATTATTTTTAATTTTAAGTTACATAGCATTTATTCAAACAGTTATTCTAAGTGCTTGCTTTGGGCATTTTGACAGCTGTTTTCTAACTACCTGTGATCTTTTTTAAATTAATGCTTTAAAAATATGCTTCTGAGCAATTAAGACATTGCAACCAAGCAAGAAATGCTAGCAAAATTGAAGAAAAGGCCTGATCCTGGTGTAAACGGGAGTATTTGTTCTGCTGGTTTCAGTACAGCTGGCTGAACCCAGCATGAGAACCAGCCTTCAGATCTCATGCGCCTGAATTTCACTCTTACACCATTTTTGTGCCGCTGGAAGATAAATAACGAGAGCAAAACTGTAAGTAGTGTTAGGTTATGTATATGGCTATATGGTTTATTTAGGTTCTAGCATGTGCTAGACACTTGCCAGATGAAGATCCCTGCCTTGGAGAGCCTGGTAAGAGGCAGTGGATAAAGCTACTAGGCAGTGGGATTTAACTGAGGCTGTCAACGGTAACTTTGAAATCTGTAGGCCTGTGTCTGCTCTCTTTTGGACTGCAAAACTCCACTAGTTTCACTAGCATTTCTCCTAATTTTACCTTGTTGTGAGAGGAGAGAATGAAGTTTCCTTGCTCTTTCTGGCTTGTGGCCTCATGGTAATATACCTAGTAGGTTTCCTCTGCCTTGCGGGGTCGTGAAAATAGGGCAGAATAAAGGTGGTCCTCCTAGCTATCACCTTTTATATATCCAAAAAAAAGTGCGTGCCATACCGCAAACAGTCCTTTACTTTGGCAGTGAGTAAGTGAAATAAAAGAAAAACAAGTGTCTTTCAAGCATTTAATTTTTTTTAAATACAAGTACAAAAAAATAATGATCTTGTGCTAAGTGAGAGAAGTAGAAAAAAAATCTAGTCATTTAGGATCGATGAATACAAAAGAAAGGCAAAAGCTAGATAATGTTTCAGGAAATAACACTGCTACAAGGTTAATTTTGCCTAGTACAACATTTCCTAGTATTGAATTGCCTGATATACTCCCTCAGGGATTGCTCCTGCGCTTGCAATAATCGAGGCTGATTTTATTGGAAAATCACCTCTGGATGAGAGACATACTCTAGAGAGAACTTTGCATGGGTACAAATAGGTTTTTGGTGCCAGTGCCATGTTGCCCAGGCCAGCACAGTTATAGTTCCCAATCTGTCTGTGCATTCAAGCAGCAAATTCATTAGCAACCCTTCTGGCAGGATAGAAAAATAGACATATTAGGGAAATTTACTTTGAATTGTTTTCAGGATTTGTTGGATAACAGTTCAGTAATCAAATTGCGCCTCCTAACAAGAGCATTAAATATTTTTATTAATAGTGGCAGGGAAAAACGCAGAACACTTTACCGTAACGCTATGTGACTTGCAAAGATCATGGATGAAAGAAGAGATTAGCATAGTTGGAGCGGGGGTGCTTGTAATGTCGGAGCTGATTTTTGTTTTGTGTTGTATGTCGAGGCTGTGTAGAGTCGCGTAACTCTCACGTTACAGATGTAATATATATTTAAGTATCGGCTCATCCATCAGACCCTGCCGGTTTGCTGGCTCTTCAGTTGTAGAAGTGGGCCATATCTTGACAGCGCTGTGCTCTCTCTAACTATGGGACCTAAGTTCAGATATATGTAGCGGCTTCCAGGCCTTGTCAAGTGGAAACTGAGCATATTGTAAACAGAGCGCGTTTTGCCTCCAGCTGGGATGAGGGACGCGTGGAGCACCCGTGTACGAGGGCCCTCCGCTGACCTTGGAGCGACTTTGAGTGTGGGGAATCTGGAGGAGCGCTGGGAAAAGGCTGATTCAGAGAGACAGATAAGTGAGGAAGAAAAATCAACGAGATTGGCACAAGGACGATGGAAAAAATCTTTTTAAAGAAAGCAGGAAAATTTTTTACACTCAAGGCCGACACCGAGCCCTTGTAATCAGGCTCGTCTGGCCACACACCAACAGTAGCGAGAGAAAAAAATACTGAATGCAGTTTGCAAGCTAAGGTCTGTGCAAAAGCTGGTGTTCCACCAGGGGCAAAAAAAGAGCGTAGAATGAATTTATTAAAGAATAAATTACATTAAGCCCCAGGAATGGACAGGGTTAAAAATTAGGATTGTAAAAAATAATCTGTATACTGTTTCCTAATTCCTGTTGTCTTCATGATTGTTCCACTGTGAAGAGGAGAGCCACCCTCAGTATCAATCATAGTAAGCTATTTAGACACAGAAATAAGTGGCATATGGCTTAGCACTTTTGGGTCTAGCAATCAAGAAGCAACCTTCTGCAATACAACTGTAGTTCGGTTCCCGATGGGCTTCACTTTGATGATTAGATATACCGAGTTCCCTGTGTCATTCAAAGACAGCAGAATTTCATACAAGTTGGTGTTAGCTTCCTCTCACTTCATTTCAATTTTCAATAGCCAGTGTCATCACAGTTTCTTCGTAATGGAACTTCATGTCGAATCAGATTTGTCTTTCAAGTGAAAGAGCGCGGTGAAAAGTCTTCTGAAATAACAATGCCTGGAAAAATTCTTACCACAGTGAAAATGGGGGGAGATTATTTATTTATTTCTCCTAAAGACGCTTAGGTGCCCAATCCCCAGATCATTTAGGAATACTCAGAAAAAAAGCTTTAGTATTGTATTTGAGAATGGTATTAGCATTCTTTACAGAACTTACCCCAGGTGCTTGCTAAAGTCATTGTTGTGCTAAGTAAATAGGAAATATTTGTTCAGTCATATTTGAAACCAAAACTATGATATTTAAAGCCAAGTTCTGTATAAGTGGAGTTGTATCAGAGGAGATTTTGGACTTCAGATATTAATTGATCGCTCCGTATTTCAGCATGGCAGCTGAATACTAATGTTCTTCTCTGACACAGAACTGGTACTTACCTTCTCTCCAGTGGCTCAGCCCCTGTCCCTGGGCAGCGGAGAGGCATCTGTGCAGGCAGATGGAGGGAGGCAAGTGCTTTGGCCACTGGAGGACAAAGGCATGGGCCCTCCTGGAGGTCAGGGTACAGGGAAGGGAGAGGAGAAACACAAAGAGTAAACAGCCCAGAACGTGCATCATGGTGAGCATAAGCCTGTAAGTCAAGTGTTTGCCATTTCTGTCAGGGATATTTCTGAAGAAATCTGGTGTCTTGGAGAATCTTCTACCCATGCCAGTGCTTGAAGCTACATCCTCCCCAATGGGCTGTGATCTCAGTTCTCTCTTTGGTGCCCCTTCTCCATAAGATTTCCAAAATGAAGGAACTCTTTGAAGGTCCACCTGTGTCACACTACCTGTACATTGAGTTTCACCTGGCAGCTTGCCACATAGCACCTCTCATGCATACTGTGCCAGATAGCGTAACAACGCAAGCAGTGGTTTTAAAAATTAAATTCTGGGTCACACATTCATGATGAAGCACTTGATGTAATTCACAATGAGTCTTAATACGCTGTAAGAAGAGAGCGACTGCAGACAAATGTCTCATAGCTTTATAAGCCCGACATTTACCAAGCAGCAAAGATGATATGGCTGTCTGTATCACATACCCAAGACTGCCCATCCCATAGTTTTATTTCTTGGCAGTTTCCTACAATTTTGTGAAATATTTTTTTAATGTGACAAAGTCACTTCAATTACACAGTCATTATAAGTTTTGCCAAGGTTGACTATGGATCGTTTTGTGTTCATTAGAGCACAAAATTAGAATTTTCATTGCAGCAACTGTAAACAGTATTGGCTCAAAGGAGTCAAGGTTTTTTCCCTCCATAAAATCTTGGATAAGCTATAACTGAGAACTTCCATGGTTTTTTGTCAGATTTTAATTTTTTTTAAACTGCCTTCTGGGTTGTTGGATTTTTTTTCTTCATCATCCTAGCCCTTGATATATTTGTTTAACTGAATAACCAATTCCCTTCAAAATGATGACATTGCCACTATGTGCATGAACAAGCAGGTGCAGTCAGTGTGTTTCTGAGGCTGTGAATGTATTATTTCTTCAACTTCTCAAATGCTATAGCTTGGTGCTTATCACTTTAGACCTAGTCAGGGTTGTAAAAGCCATAAATGGTCTTCCGGAAATAACCCTGTTTCAGAAAATACTTCATCATCTACTTAAGTCCCACTAAGCCCCATTAAGCTTTCACTTAAGTAATCTCTGAGTTTATTACTTAAGCAATAATTACAGTTTCTATTTAATAATCTCATGAATTTATGGATATATATGATTGAGTTTGCTTGTCATGCTGATGTAAATATAAAGAAATTGCATCAAAACCAATAATTTTATATATGCAAAGATTAAGCAAATAGGAAATAAATAGAGCACAGAGGGTTTCAAGCAATGGAGAAAAAACAGAAGGGTTTCCAATAAAGTCCAGGCTTTCAAAAGCTGCCTGGAACAGCTAAAGAACAGGACTACCTCTTTTTGTCTGTATTCAGAAAAATAAATAAGATCCAGAAAAGCATCTTAGAGAGAATGAGATTTTTTGCTTGATTTTTATAGTAATTTCTTTTAGATTAATTTAACCTTCTTATTGCTGATTTAGCTAACAAGAAACAATAGTGAATTAAGTAGTGGGAGACTGCTTAGTAGAAAATATAACCAAAATGTCTCATCTGCTAGTTTTTTGGGGCTAAAGGTGAACCTACACTGCTCTACCTTCCTTCTCTGTCTCTTAGAATTAGGGAGGTTGTGCGGCTCCTCACTTGGGCTTTACTTGGAGGAATTTCCAGGCTTTGTTTTTAACCTAATGTGTATTTACAAGGAAGGAGAGACGACGGAGACTGTTAAGAAAGTAGCAAAGAACTTCAACAGACATCCCTGTCAGGGCTTGCACAGCGGCAATCCTCTGCCTTGCTCCTACAGATGTATGGAGTGCCTGCTCCTCTTGGCATGTGGCATGCTCGTGAATTGCCAATGGGATGCCCAGTCCTTAGCAATTTTTTTTTAATTTTTTTTTTAGATATAATATGCCATGATAATGTCATTCAGGATAAGATATGTCAGCAAATGCACCAACGGGCTTTATCAGCTTATACCTCTTAGCAAAACCTGGAGCTACAGTGAATGGGGACAGCAGACATACAGCAAAGGCATATCTTTTCCTCTTGAAGAAATGTGTTTAACAAGATTATGTACTATTTGCATTCCAAATTTGCAATTAGCACCCCATGAGCACACAATGAAATTATCCAAGTGGCAGATAATGTGTTAGATATATGTACTTAGACTTCTGTAGATTAAACACGCTATTAGATATGTGGTAGCACAGCTACGGTAATACATTTTATAGAAATCAATGTAATGTGAATAGTGTGAGAGCTCATTGAAATGTGGTTCTTTTATTAAACCTGTGAAGTATGTATGTTTGTGAATGCATGTGTGTGCATGCAGGAATGCAAATTACTAAGCGGAAAGATTAGCAAATTGTGGATTGTGGAAGTCTTACTGTATATAGTAGAAAATTTTTCTTCGAAGCACATATAAAGGTTTGATTCTGCAACTTTATTCTCAACCCTATAATTTTACACTAGCTGGCATAAATTAGCAAGCTAGAAGTCTAAATATATGTGTCTGACATGCTTCTCAAAAGAAATAACAAGACAAATGCACATGGTGAAACAGGAGTAGTATGTGTAAAATATCTATGCTTTTCTGCCCATAGGTTACATTTAAGTCAGGGAAGGAAAGAAAAATCCTTCAACTGCAGTTTATCTCTGTTGTTTGTAGTCTGGAGTTCTCTGAATATATTTCTTTTTAACTTCAAGGACTTGCAGTCTGTAAAGAAACTGGCAATGCCAAGCATTCCTTCTCTACCAAATGTGATAATTTCTGAATCCAGGCAGTGGCTTACTTGCATTAATGTGCTCAGTGGTCTGGTGGAAATCAGTAAAATGATGAGGCACAGTGAAGGGGGAAGGCGGGCCTTCCACATTTATTTATTCTGGATAAATGGTGCCCATTAATCTATCAGGAAAATATGGAATTAGCAGGGAAGAAACCACAGTTGCAAATTTGGCAGTTGCTAGCATGCACAGATGGTCTTTCAGTGTTTTAAGATTTTCCAGTCTTTTGATATTGATACCAACATTGAAAAGTGGCCCGTGTATTGCGAATGTTTATCCAGAATAGCCATAGAAAAATAATATTGTGTATTTTGGATTGTTCAATCTCCTGTCGGTGTATTTGCATAAAGTTTTTTAATCCTAAAGGTAAACCTTTTATGCTCTGTCTTTGGTTATTTTAAGAAGCATAATTGGAGTATGACTTCCTAAAATAAGAAAGACAGCCAGTATATCCAGACAAAGGCATTAGGAAGAAAGAGACTCTTACATATGAATTATGTTAAACAAAGTTGGCAGGTTGGTAGTCCGAATTGCTTTCCTACTGTTACAGATAGCATGCTTCTCTGTAAAGTGGTGTTCTCAAGACCAGGATGTTGAGTCCCTCCGATAGAGTGTTGTTTATTCTGGTTCTGCTGACAAGCACTGATTTTTCAGTCACTGTAGCTTCACTGAAGCTGGGAATCTGACCCTGGCAATGTCTCCATTCAGTGTTTCAGGGCATGAAGTCAAGAGGGATGGATAATGTCATCTGCTTAATTCGCTTTGGGAATGTTTGGTTGAGTCTTTAAAGACCTTGTTGAAATACTTCACAGAGGAAATCACAGAATAATTCTTGCCAACTTTACTTTGGGTTTATTCTCAGCTGACCCAGAGGATACAATATCTTAATGTCTGTTCAGAAATGTGCTTTCTGCAGTGCTGTAGTTGTGTACACAACCCGCATGTGCACAAGACAAACACATATTTGACTACAAACAGCCCAAGGTGCTTTGTATTAAAAATCAGTAAAAACTGTAGGGGAATAAATAAATAAATTTATCTCAGTGCACCACAAATGTTAATCTGGTGAAAAAAGATCTGAAATGCAAAAGTAAGGTGAAAGTTTTAGATGTGTCACAGAAACACCATATGCTGCTATCTCCAGTGTATCCGGGTGTCTAGGTCTCATTTATATAGATTTGTATGAAGATAGATGGATAGACAGACAGATGGACAGCCAGCCAGACAGGGAGATATGGATATCTAGATACAGGTATGCCAAACCTATAGGACATTAGGGCATATAGGTATGCTTCTAAGGCTTTTTTGTTTTTAAATAAAACAAGGCAAATGAACACTGTCTTGCCAATACCTAGCAATGAGAGAAACGTTTCTGAGGAATTAAATATTAGGTGCTAACGAGAAAATTTTCTAATTACTGTTCAGCAGAAGTCTTCCTCAGCATCTGTATGGATATCATAGAACAGACCTAGAAGCACCTTGCTGCTTCAGAGAGGGGTTCCCACCTTTGATGCACGTAGCCAGATTCTGTGTACCACCTCAGAAACAGAACTTGATTTTGTTTTACAAGCAGGGATGCTAAATGTAGAGTTTCGTTTCCTAGCTTGCCAACAGCCATCTTGGCTCAACAGGTACTTTAGCTTAAGGCCATACCTGTCATATAGGGCAGAAGAATTATGGCATGTATTTTGCAAGCTACACTTCTATTTATTCATCCCAAGAGAATGGTTGCCTTTCCTGTAACCACCTGATACTATTGACTGTTGCTGAGTGTGTAATCCATTATAAACATCTGATCTTTTTCTAGAAAACTCCCTAACTGGTCATTCTCTACGTTGTATTTTTGCTGTTGAATTTTTCTGATAGGCAGTAGTACCTTGCACTCATCCACGCTGAATTTTAGCCTGTTTCTTCATATCTTATCTCCACTTCATCAGGATCATTTTGTATTCTGACCCATCCTCCAAAATACTTGCACACCTTCTCACATGGGTGTTATTTGCTAATTTAGCAAGCATACTCCCTGTTCTCTCATCCAGACTGTTAATGGTATTCTATTGTATAGCTACTGTGACAGTAGTTAGGCTTTAGTCTTGACAGATGTTTCTTGCCAGATCTATAATAAAAATGAGATATAATACTGATGATGATTTGGGCAATTTATGTGATCGATAGTGGGTAGCTTACCAGAACGGATCAACCCTTTAAAATCTTGAAATGGCTGCACATGTTGCAAGACTTCTTATGGAAGTCTGAAGATCCTGGAGGGTATGAACTTTTCACCTTTTTTGCACGTATGTGAAACTTTCATTTAGCAAGCCACAAAAATGCATAAAAAACTCACTGCAACACATTTCAAAGTCCCTCACCAGCAATTAAAGGCTCTGCAGCTCTGATTGTCTATTTGCTAACCCACCGCATATGAGTTTCATGAAAATACTGCCCACTGTCAATGTTCTTGCAGCACTGGCAGTTCTTTCGTTTAATATGTTCCTATTTTGTCATGAAAATTGTATTGAAGAAAATCCCAAATTTCTTTCTAGTCTATGTGACATTTAAGAGAGTAGTGCAGATCCTATACCACTGAGGGACAGAGATGCAAAAACAAAGCAAAAAAATTGAAGTGGCTGGAAGCAGAGAGAAAGAAGTCAGACATCAGGCTAGACTTAGAAATGAGCATGCAAGCTGTTGTGTAAGCAAAAGCTGACCCTGGTCAGCTCTAACTAGTGTTATCTTCACTTATTCCAGATATTGCTAGAGGAATTTCTTCATTTGTTTAATATCAACAAGCAATTCATCTAGACTTCACTCAGCAGTCATATACAATCATATCATCACTCATGCGCATACTCCAGAATTCATCCACACATTTCAAGAACAAAGCCATGCATCTAATAATATATGTAGAGGGTTGTTCCTGACATATACTCTAGCATATGTTCTTCAGCTACTCTTTTAAAAGGAGCCATTTAATATTTTTTTAAAACGTACAATTGTGCTACAGTCAAATGATCTTTTAATCACTGCTCTAAAAGTCTTGGTCACAGAGTAAAGGATTCCCCAGTCCTTTTGTCCTGCAGTGAATGTCCTCCACTGCAGTGAATGTCTTGGTTCTTCTCCCTAATTTGCTCACGTACAGGTGTATAGAGACCTAAATACTGCCTCTATTCCAGCAGCTGTCTCAGACCCTCACTCTCCTACTTTTGCACCATCCTACAGGAGTTCACTATCATTTGGGGAACACCAGCACAGTTGTGTTCACTTAGCTGTATGTACAATGCTGTTCACATTTATAGCATTTGTTTTGCTCCGTCTTCTAAACAAAATGTCCTGGAACTTGGCTCCTGAGCTTTGTCGAGTCATTCCCCTGCTTTTTGAGTGCTCCTCACTGCGTTTGTACACACCTGATTGTTTTATTTTGTTTTGACTGAATTACCTGAGTCCATCTCTTAATTTCATAATATTTACCAGAGTAAAGGCAGAGCCGTGGGCTTGTGGTTTGGCCCAATAGAATATTAAATGTAATTTTCTGCATAAAAGCATTTCTGACTCATTTTTATGCTGTAACTCCATCAAAGATTATTTTTTCTTGGCCCATAACCATTGTACAGTGATCAGTCTTTTAAAGAAAAGTGCATATCTCCAACACCGAAGCCCGAAGAAGTTAGTTTTGTTGTCAGCTTTCTAGTGTACCCAGGAGAAAATCTATCCTCTGCCATCCTTGCAAGTGAGAACTCAGGGAACAATCTCACATCCATTTTTCCATTTAGGTTCCCAAGTGCCTTTGTGTATTTGCTCTGACCTTATGTTGGGAAGAGTTACAAGTTACTAGCAGTCATCTTCTCCATATTTTTTCTGTGACCATAATTCAGTGTAATGGAAACATTCCAAGACAATTAGAAACGCAGTTCATATAGCAACCTGCACTCAAAAATTCAGTGTAAAACGCTAACCTTCTTTAAAGAGGCAAACCCCATCAAGAAGACGGGGTTATTGAAAGTCCTGAATCTGTTCTTCATAAGCTTTACACTTTGTTCATATACTAGACTGCATCTTAAATATAAACCTATCATCAGGTTTAGCAAATCAATACCGTAAGAGTGTGAAATGGTCCCCAGAAATCTCCAGAATGCCATTTCACAGTAAAAGCAATTGAAAGAGAAGCTGCAGTGGAATATCTTATGAGATAGCCATTTAGATCACAAAAGGATCATAAAAGTCAGAAGCAGTTTGTTTGAAGCAAGGTTCATAATATAACCATACAGAGCTTGCTGGGAAGAAAGAGGAAAATTGCAAACCAATTTGTGGTTACGGCTTTTTCTGTCAATTCTACAGGGATTTAAAACTTGTAAAAGGTGGAACTTCTGCCATCTTACATTGCTCAACTAGAAAGAGATAGCTATAATCATAGTAGCTAAACAAACACAAATTATTGAAAGGCAATATAGTCTTTATTAACTTCAAAGCAATTAGCACTTCTTTAGTTCATTTACTACTGAGCAAGGTGGTATCAGACAGTGGCATTTGTCAGTAATAATCTGAGCATCTTTTGAGGCTTGCCTTCCTATATTCTCATAATATTTTGTCAGTGAAGTTTTGATACTTTCTCTTTATGCGCAATAAAAGCACTAATGAAAACATTAAAAGGAATGTTTCTGTGAGCAAATGCCACCTGAGCATGCCACCCTGTTTCAAACATTTTGTATCACTTAACTACATATTTCGTAAAAGATGATTGTGTCCCAGTGCAGGATAATAGTAGCAGAGCATTGTGGAGGAAGTTGTATGTCACAAAGCAAAAAAAAACATCGTAAAGAAATAAATCAAGTCATTTTGTCACGCCCATTCAATTCTACAATTTGAATTAATATGTAATCTTTGTTCTTCAGTAAAAGCTAACAGATGCCCTGGCTAACTAGAATGGCTCAGGTCAGATTTAAACGAATACCTCCAATGGTTGGAAACTTAATTAGGTTGCAGTTACAAGTCCTTTAATTTTTATTTTTTTTAAGAAATCTTTATGATTCATGGTTGATTAGAAGCTAATGTGGAGCCAGTCTACCTTCTTCTTTGTTTCCTTTAAAAAAAATAATCTAGGCAATAATAATAGTTTCTGTTTATTCTTCTGCTAACATTTCTCCTTAAAGAGTGGCACTGCTTTAATAAAGATATAGGAAATGAAATTTCAGCTATGTTACACTCAATCAGATTACTCTGGACAAATGAAAAGTAATACTGCCTCCTTTAATACCATTAGAAGAATTGATATGGCAGAATTCTTTTCAGATCACAGTGCACTGATGATTAGAGGCCTAATGCCGTTTACCCTTTGGTGACACCCGTGTGCTGTGTCGCCGGGAAATGTCTCGGTGGTGAGTTGTGGACACGGGAGGTGGAGGGCTAACTGGAAGCCTTCCTGTTTTCCTCGCTGCTGCCACCATAGGTGAAGCTAAAGCTCAGGGCAGGGAGCTCAGCCAGGGCTGGGGGAGAGCAAGAGGACTGTGTAGCTCTGTAACTCGCATGCCTAGGGATGCTCTCCACAGTACTGTTTATGGACTGGGACACAGCCTTGGCTCTCCTGCACCTCTCCAAGATCCAGGAGATTATGCAGGATTATTCAGTTATGCAAGAGCAGGTTCTAATTACAGTACCTTTAGGTGATGATTGTCCTAAAGAGTTCACCTCTGTATAATGGAGTAAAAACATGTAGGCTGCATTTTTTCTGGTACCTTCTAGATGGCTGACCCTGGCCCACTGCAGGGAAGCTGAGCTAGCCAGCTCTGGGAGGACCACGTGGCTGCCCAGTAGTGGCAGCCCAGCAGGTTTTTGCTGCCTGCCTCTGTGTAGTATTGCCAAAGAGTCCCTTCTTCATGCAGATTCACAGTCACTGTCACGCTGGGTCTCGTCAGGCACCAGGCATGAAGAAGAACAGGCCTGCGACAGCTCTACGGTGGGACATGCCATTGCCCCAGGATCAGGCTAACATCGAGTTGTTCTCTTGATTTCCTAAGCTACTGCTGTTCACTCCTCAGCAGCTCAAGTCCTGGGCTGTAGACCACTAGATGAGTGCTTGAAGTGATTAGGTGTTACTTATCTACATTTATGAACAATGCATTTCATTCATGTCATCATTTACTGCACGTATTGGGAAAGTTATTGGGCTCTTTGGGCGATTTCTGTTCCAGGAAGTGTGTGGCATTTTTTTGTCTTGCATAACCCTCCATTTATCTCCCAGAGCCTGCTTTCCGGATCACCACATTTTTTTCCATTTTGCACATACTCTTGTGTCTGAAACAATGAGAAAAAATGCGCATTAAAACATCTGTTCTAATCCATTTATCAGAGAGGGACAATTACAAATAGCACTTTACCAATTAATTAGTAACCTTATTCATCGTATAAACTCAAATCATGCTAAGGCAGCTTCTTTTCCTTTGCATGATTTGCACCATTTTTATCATCTTATGTAACTGACGCCGCTGAAATAAATTTCTCAACATGGATCAGAAAGACAAAGGCAAATTATCTCTTTCCCCAAGTGAGTGTTAATGAGCAGGAGGTTGGTGTGCATCATCTCTACCACTTCTTGCAGTGTCCCTTGTTGCAGGCTGGGAAAAAAGAAATCTTAATTATTAAATGCCACTAGAAAATCCTTTGTCCCGGTTTGTGGGTAGCCAGAGCGCTCTCCTAGCACAGGGCCATTGGTCTCTGTTAGCCACATCAGGAGCAAGGTCAGTGCAGTGCTGCAGCTGGCGGGCTGGCTGGGCTAACCAGCGTGTGAGAGAAGTTCACAGCGTTTAGTAACAGCAGCAAATACTCCTGGCAACTTAAAATCATCTGCAAGCTGGAAGCAAAGAGACACAGATGCCACTGATAGCCAGTCTGTCATTACAGACGGAGTTCACAGCCCTCAACTAGTGTAAAGCAACGTATCTCCATTTACTTCACTAGATCAGCATCATTTTATACCAGTGAAGGGTTTCTCCCATGAATCAAAACCTCTTCTGGCATATCTCTATTGATTTCTTCAGAGTTACCCCAGCAGAGAGTTTTGCTCCAAAGCATTGCAGAAATAGAGCAAGCTGACAAGATGAGAAGAGGGGCTAACAGCTGAAACCATGAGGTATGAGACATAGAGAGAAGACAGACAGTTTGTTGCTTTGGGGTAAGCAAGCTCATTCTCAAGATGAAAGATTTTTCTTTTTTTTTTAATCCTACTTATTTAATAGAATGTAAATAAAGGCTTGTCTTACATAGCGAAGCTTATCGTAGCATTAGACTCTCTAAGTAGGGCCAGGAATCACACTGGTGCAAATCCAAAAGAATTCAACTTCAGTGAAGGAAATATCCATTACATTTTTTAAAAAATTGGTTCTTTCTAGCTCAGTGCTAGGACTTCCAGTCAAAAGAGACTTCTTATTACTAGCATTTGCTTTAAAAAACAATATCAGCAATGAGAAATGGAACTAAGGGACTACATCAGTGACATGCAGCTCTTGCTCATGTTTAGAAGTAAAGTTCAGCCACTTCACAGCCAGCAGGAGGATTTTGGGAGATCCTGTCATAAAGCTACAAATACTTTCAGTAACACTGAACTGAAGAAGAAGAGTAAGATGCCTTCCTGGGACGTTATGGAAGTTTGGGTTTTTTTCATTACTTTTTTGTACTTCAGAGCAGTAGCAGTTTGGGGGTATGGTTTAGGATCAGCTCCAACTCTCAGTCAAGTTAATGTGAGCTGGATCGGTTCCTCCATAACATGCAGTTGTAGTCAAGTTCTATATGGAAACAAGCAAATGTGATTGAACACATGCCTACATGCATCACGTGTCCCAGACAGCTACGGAGGGACCTTCACAATTCTCATTTTGCAAAATGCAACTCTTCAACCAGCATTTAGAAAAAGTCTTTAAAATGTGAAGCAAGTATAACTGATACAGAAGTGTCTGGCTGACTTGTGAACTACTTTTCTGAGATGCAAACGATACTGTTTGGTGCAGTGGAGACCGATACAGATGATGACAGGGATGCTTCAAGGATCAACATCTGTTAGCCAAACAGTCAGCATGGCCAGAAAGGAGGGAACATCTCTCAAGGAGATACAGTGCGGTCATTCTTAGGGTGACTTTCCACTGTGCTGTGGGAAGTGAATCTGTGACAAACTCTCAGTATGGAAGATGTGTGCAGGAGAGTGAGACACGAACATCTGCAGGCATTTAACAAGATATAAATGGTATCCTGGATGTCCCTGGTTGTATTTTACTGCAGCAGCATTCTGCATTTAGAAAGCAGGAAAAACTGCTCTGGTAAAGTCTAGTCCAGTGGCCTAAAAACAAGACTCGAAACAGGAATTCTGATTTTCCATGCCAGCCCTTTTTCCCCAAAATCTCTGTAGTATTGGTCAGACAATTCAGAACTTTCCAGCCTGTGTGACAAGATTTAGACATCTTAAAAATACTTATAGAAACAAGAAATACTAAAAGTTTTGCTTAGGATTTCGTTAATTGTTGTGGGAAATGCACAGGAATTTGGAATAAGACATTTTGTTGAAGAATTCATGTGTTGAATAAATGTATTCGGTGTTCTCATATATGTGTAATATATACATCCTAGGTGGATGTATATATATTTGAATATCTTTTCTGGAGACATTCAAAACCCGCCTGGATGCCGTCCTGTGCAACCTGCTCTAGGTGACCCTGCTCTGGCAGGGGGGTTGGACTAGGTGATCTCCAGAGGTCCCTTCCAACCCCGGTGATTCTGTGATTCTGTGGCGCACCAGCGTGCAGAAGAAAATCACTCTAATAGTTACATCACTGTAAAACCTAAGTGTAGAGAAGAGCCTGGAAACTCTTAGCAGATTCTTCTTGGTCTTTTTGTGAAAGTATGTGAAAAAACAGATAGCTGTTGGTCGTGCATAAGAATGGGGACAATTCTAGTGTAGTCAGAAAAATTGACAATTTTTTACAGAAAAGAAACAGAAACATGTGAATTCAGCTATATTAAGTGCTTTTTCATAAATATCTCCAATCAAATAAAATATTTTGACAGTCTTGAAAACAACATACTTTTATTAAATTGATTGAAAGGTTCCATTGGCTTTGCATTGCACTGCATAAGACATCCCTCATAGACGGGATGCAGCCAACTTAAAGCTCTCAGCAGGGACTGCACTCTGGGTTTAACTGATTACATAAAACATTTTAAGTCAATTTAATGAAACAAAATATTTCATTGTGGATGAAATTAACTCAAAATATTTTATTTGAATTTTCCCAATAGAAATGTGGAGTTTGACATTTTCTTGCAGGTAGTAATGCCAATTTTAATGAGAGTTTGTTTTTGTCAGGTTATCCTGGGGGAGAATTTCTAAGAGCTCTGCTATGTTTTCCATAGAAGAGCTAATTAGAGTTGCACTTCTCAAGTCCTGCTGGGGGGAAGATCTGTGGCACAAACTCCTGCATCACCAGTGGAGCCTCCAAATAAGTTATAATAGATTGCAGTACCCCTACGTGACTGAGAGACAGGATCAGGCCATGGGCCTCTGCAGGGTTGTACTTGGGGCAGTGCCTTCAGGTGATTTAGCTTTGCCAGCGGTGGAGGGGTGAAGAGCACTGCAGATGCTCAGCGGCTGTTCGGCAAAGGCAGCTGGAGCTGATACGTCTGAATAAAGAGGACTTCTTTCAAGCCCATTGGGCCCAGGGTGATTACTGAACACTACAATCAGGGTCTTTTACTTCTTTTTTTTTTTTTAAGTTTGATTGCCCTTGCATGAGACTGGAAGGCAGAGAAAGGGCTGTGGCAGTACAGATTCCTATGATCTCCCCTTGCCATGTAATCAGAAGAGCTCTGCAATTGAATATTTCACAATAATCGCTGCATTTTCAATGGGGATGATATAAAAGCCAATATCAAGGCCTCTGGCTGACAAAAGCAGAATACAGAGGGAAAATATGAAAATAGCAACTTACTTCAGCAATAAAGAGAGTATATTTTATACTGCAGTTTTTCTTTTTGTTAAATCATGACTTTCTAGTAAATGACATCCCAGAAGATATTTATCAAAGCAGGAAAGCACTAGAAAGGAGCACCCTGCATTCACTTTAATATTTCTCCTTTTCTTCTGACATTTTCTTGCCTAGAGATCTAATTCCATTAAATATGTACATTTTTGACTGGAAGACTTCTTCATGTATCTTTCAGATGAATCTTAAAAGTACATAAGGTCTGTAGGGCAGGTTTTTTTAAGTGCAAATGAGGCACACAGTAGAATATTGTCTATGAGGCTTTTCAAATTATTTATATTCCTGCAGTGCTTTACCTTTCTCTTTCTGTGATAATGATAAGGAAGAAGTGAGACTCCCATGCACCTTCTGTGGAAGACTGTCAAACAACATTAGTCATATTTAATATCTGACATGCAGGAACTGACTTTGGCTGATCTCCATTTTTATTGGATTTATTAGACGTTATCATGTCTGTTACTTTCTCTGATCCCATAGTGCATCGAAGTGTTAAAACCCGTTAAGCCCATGATTGGTCAGTGTTAGAGCCCTGAATGGATATAAATTAACATTCCCTCATTAAGCCTACTTTGCCGTACATGTGAATCTGCTGTAGGAATAATGACAGCTAAATGCTCTCTTGGCCCTCAGCCATGCCCACTTGTGCTGTTCTTCTCCAGCCTTCTTCTGAAGCTGTGTAGAGCCAGGCCATGACAGTGCTTGGGAAGATGGACTCTCCAGGTCATTTGGGCGCTATAGAAGGTACTATGGGGGCTGACTAAGTGGCTGTTTTCCCTGCACCACCTTAGAAACGATGGCTTTATGTTGTGTTAGCGGCCACTGTGCTGTAAGAGTTGCTGCTTCAGATTTTGGTATAAAGCAAAGGTCCTGGCTATTTGCAGTCATTAAAGATTTCATTGCTTTCTCATAAGAATTTGAGTTAAGGGTGTTAATCCTGGTGTCCCAGACAAATTGCTACTTAAGTAATTATAATCTGCCTAACTATCTGCCTGTACTGCTGCTAGTGTCACCCTCCTCCCATTATCTCTGAGCATCTTGAGCCTTATTTCAGATCCCACATTTAAATAAGTTACCCTTACCAATGTGTGGTGATCTTAGCTGTGCTTTACCAAGAAATATACAGAGCTATGCTGACATAAAGATGGGGATGGTAAGACTTTGTTTTCTCTGGTTGTATTTAGAAGACATTCAGTGAATTAAACTTCTGCAAAGGAGGGAGGGTCTTCAGCAGGAGTAAGGAGTGACAGAGTGATCTGTTAAGTCTCTCTAGTGGGAATCTGAGACCTAAGTAAGTCTTTCCAAAGCTTTTGCTAGGCCAAATGTTTATACCTTCCATAGTGTTACCTAGCTATAATAACTACAAAAAAACATGTGATCAAGGGCTATATGAAATATAAGGCCATCTTCAGTCCACAAACTCTGGGCTACTGGTTCCTATCTTAACAAAAATGGTAAATTGTTCAACAGAGCCTCTCTTTCTCCTGCCCTGGCTGTGGCTACTCTTGTGTTCTTCTGTCTCCTCAGCCCTCCTCTCAAGACCTCTTAGTTCTTCTGTCCTGTTGCAGACTGTGTCTTTCTGCCCCTTTCATTGGTTCCTTCTTTAAACTCTTGTTTTCTCTTTTCTCTCGTGGACTCTTCCTTAAAGCCACACTTCCAAATAACCTCTTTTTGTGTTTAATGCCTCCCACATGTGGCATTGTGGGTCTTGCCTAGTCCAGCACTGTCGCAAGGTGTCACAAGTTTGAGGCGTGGTGTGGAAGCCTGTGAAGTTATCCCCTACACAAAGCAAGTGCTCACACTTACCATCTTTTAAAGGATAGAGTTTATTTCCCCTGATATGTTGGCCAGCTTTACTGAGAAGAAAGAAGTAGCTGTGGCAAATTATCTTGCCTATCCTTCTTAAATATCTGTCCTCCTTCAGATGATGAGCACCTCCCCCCACATGTGAGCAGCAGCTACTAAGCTGAGCAAGGTCCATAGAAAATGTCTTTCTCCTGAGTCTCTTTTATTGTTGTACAGAAATGCAAGTGCCTGTGGGGATGGTTGCACTAAGTGCATACAGATACGAGTTGAACAAAATACAGCAAAAATCAGGACTGTACCTAGTCCTAGAGACTTGAAGTACTTCTCTCAGAGCTGATACACAGCCTTTTCCAGGAATTTATTTTACTGTTTGCTTACAAGTTGCAGAATATAAATAAGCCTCATTTATGGTCACCACTAAGAAAGCCTAAACCCCAAATAACTGACACCAGTGTAATAAAACATGGCACACTCCCAGTGAAAAACAGTACCTGTGTATAAACTCTGTAGCTTTGTGGTTGCTCTTGGCCTTCAGCTTCATGTTAGACTTGGAGCTTGAAACACTGGGAGTAATTTTGGTCTTGACCTTCCCCAACAAAACTCCTTTTGTTTCTCATACTTGCATATGTTGTTTTGCTGTTGAACTTCATTCAATGTGTGATCTGCTGTGATAATATTGCCTTCACCTTAAGTTCCTGAATTTTTTTTGGACTGATGAGTGCACTCAGCTTCCTTCACCTTCTCTTTCACTTTTTTCCTTTTCCTCTTCCTTTTCCTTTTTTCCTTTTCCTTGTCCTTTCACTTCTCTGTTTCCTTTTCCTTCTCCTTTTCCTTTTCTAATATGTGGCTAATTGATCCCACATCTGGAAGGAAATACCCATTTCTGCTCAGATTCCTTCTGGTTCCCTGGCTGAAGGAGAATACTGCCATTCACCACTGAAGTCAGACACTGTGAATAGGATGCCACTTTGTCCCTCGCTGCCAGCTCAACCCCCTTTAGAAGTCTATAGGCTTATTCTGTGTAAATGTCCTGGTTTGAGGTAAAACAGAACCAATTTTGTTCAGTAACTTTACTTTTTAGCGAGACCTCTTCTAACTGCTGAAATTAACAGCATGTTGTGCAGAAAACTGTTGGCTCTCAGAGTGGTAAGACCCATGTTTATAGTTGATGCCAGGGAATGGGATGCAGAGAGGCTCCTGCTTAGACTTACTGCTATAACACCCAAGGGCAGCCAACTTGGTTATTTGCCCTGTTGGAGGGTCAGAAGCGGAAAAGCAGAGAGGGGTCACACCTGTGGGGAGGAGCGGACAGGACAGGTGACCCAAAACTGACCAACAGGGTATTCCATCCCTTCTGCCTCATGCTCCGTATAAAAGCTGAGGGATCCAAGGGTCAGCCCTCTTTCTTCAATGGCTGTCATCTGAGGACGACCCTGTCTGTCTGCCTGCCTTTGATCCTGATCCAGAATCCAGATCCGGAATCCAGCTCCCATCTGTCACTGAGTCCAGTCTGGGACTTCCCCAGTGCCTGCTGGTGACGTGACTGTCATCCTGGGAGCTTGATACGGTTTTGTATATATTTCATTCTTTTCTTTTTATTATTTTATTATTAATATTTCATTAAAGTAGTTTAGTTCCTTCTAAACTCTTAAGTCTCTCTTTTTCTCTCTCTCTCCTGCCTCCCTTCGAAGTGGTGCAGGAGAGAGAGAGAGCATCTGTCGTTCCACCGGATTGGGCCAATCTGGCCCAAACCACAACAGTAAATGTGGTCCTTTCCAGGGTTGCCAGCCAGGTTCTAATGTCGTAAAACCCTCAGCTCTGCAGACTGCTGAAATCCCAAGCCTTCTTTCTTGTAGGCCTGGTTTTTCCTGAAGTGCAGGGAAGTGGTTGCCTTTCTTTAATCGTTGTTTTTTTGTATGGGATTATTCCCTCTTTCAGAGTCTTAACTTGACTTTCAGGTGGCACTAAGATCACTGTTGTAATTGCACATGGCTTCAGGCAGGGGTTAATTCAGAGAATAAATCATCTAACTTTGGTTGCTGCAAGTTTTGAAAAATTATATTGCAGATGTTGAATTATATCTGAATTTTTTACCTGCTCAAGGAGTTCTTGTGCCTGCTGACTTCTGCAAAGTGCTGTCTGATAGCATCTCCCATGGCAGTTTTTGTTGCGCTGCAATCAGTTATTTAAAAAAAAAAAAAAAAGTACCTTTCAGTTTAGCACCGTTTAACACTGAGACTGCAAGAACTTCTTCTCTGTGTTTCCTTTCTTTGGGCTGCCTGGCTGCTGCTCTCCACATACACACTCCATCTCCAGATGTTTTGATAACATCTCTGCTGATAAGTACTAGCAATACATCGACAAATAAAAGTGCAAAGTAAATAATCACTGTCAGCAGAAATATATAGTCAAGACAGCACGTTTTGAAAGATGCAGAGGTGAGAGTCTGTGATCCCTTGAAGAGTCAGGACCCACGTACACACTGCCATATGGCTGCAGGCACCTATGGGATCCAGTAAGAAGACTTGTCAGCAGTTTTTCATTTGCACTCACATAGCAGGATGCAAGGTGCATGCATCTCTTCATGTCTTCTATGTAAAACATCCAAAGACAATGGGTGAGGCATTAGCAAGATAAATACATGGCCAAGCCCCAAAAAGAGAAGATAGATTGGTGCTAGGAGTAAAAATTAAATTCTGTTTTATGCTTAGCAGCCTACCACAGGAAACTGGTTGAGAGGGGGAATGATGCTAAGTATGAGAAGCAGTTCATTCTTTTCTCACAAGGTTTTCCTTGCCTGAATCTCATCAAGCCAAAAAGAGCTTCTCTAAGGCTTCCTGTCCCCACTAGATAATTGTTTTATCCTTGTTTTCTTTTGTTCCTACTTCCACCATTGATAGCAGCCTGAGGGAAGTGGGGCGGGGAAATATGTTGCTTCTGCAAAAATCGTTGTAGGAAGAATAGCCAGAACATAAATGATACTGTTTTGGCTTCAAAAGGGTAAGCAGGTGTCTTAGGAGTCCCAGAAGAGCGATGTGCAAGCTTGTACAAACAACCTCCGAATCACGCCTGTTTGTTATTCACACAAACAGAGTTGAAACTGTCTGAATTCCTCAGTTCCCAGAATTCAGATGGTGCACAATGGCCCATAATGAACAGCACCTGTGCTTACCTCAATTACTACACAGAGCTGAACAACAGCAAGAAGGGCTTTCAAGAATATTTTTTCAATAATAGATTTAGTTATGTCTTTCATAATTGGATTCAAAAGCTCAAAATTTCATTTTGCAACTTGTTCATGAAATTTGTATGAAAAAGTCTGGCATTTATTCAAAAGAAATACTCTACGAACAAGAAATTGCAAAACAGCCAACTGCTGGTAACTAAGCAGCCAAATTACAGTCCAAGCACTTGGCAAATACACCGTCTTTTTTATTATTTCAGTAATTGAATTTCTGTTAAAGCGTGGAGCATAATTTAACATCAGGAATTTATTTATAATACAATAGTGTTTCAGTAATAAATGCATTATTATTGTCACTTTTAATGGAGTCTTATGTATTCCCTCAGAGACTATGTAGCAGACTCTGAGACAACCACTGCATCAGTGTTGTTTGTAGACAATTGAATTAATTGGAGACAGGGTCATTAACTCGACCTGAATACCTCTGATTGCTTCTGTAAATAAGGTTAGAGAGCAAATGGCTAATCTTTGTTGTCATTATAGATTCTTTTTACATTTTCACACTGCCTTGTATATTAAGATCATTTTGCTAAGCAGCTTTTCAGACTGTCGTCATGTTTACAGTATTGTCTTGCATGGCATACAACCATAATTGTATCAGACTTACTTTTCATTTCCCATATCTATATAAAACATGATACTGGAGAGAGACCTGTTCTGAATTGCAGCACATAAAAACCATTGGACCAACAAATTAATAAACCAAAATGAATAAGCTGTAGCATTAAAAAATAATCAAATCACAAAACAAAAGTTGATTTTGTTTGCTTTTTTTTTGAAAATTCCAACCTGCGAGACTTGCCAGGGATAATATAGTGAGTCCATTACTCAGTTGGGAACATGACCTGCGAGGCCAGCTTTGTGTATACCAGGCTGTGAGTTAAATGTTATCCGGACTTTTGGCATGGATTTTCTTGGAAAACGAGCAGCAGGCTGTCATTTAAGCACAGATAGAACACAGATATTTTTCAAGGAGAGATCCAAAAAAAGGTTGTGAGCACACTGTTCCATTTCTCAACAAACTTAATAAAGAATGTAGCCTGAGAGGCCTAGGAAGGCATGTGTCAAGAACAAGAGACACCCTAAACTTGAGAATGAGGTCAGGTTCACATTGAACTCAGGGATACCAGCTTGTCATCACTCCAATATTCCACCATATACTTAAAAAAACACATTGCTTTCTCAGAAACGGTCTTGTAAGTAGAAGAAAACAGCTGGCAGTGTCTTATAATATGCCTGGTATTTGCATGTATTTCTTTCATTCTAAATTTATATTCAAGATGGGCTTGAACCCAAACCCCAGATATGCAGTGTGAGTTATCCAAACTCTAGAGCCAAGTGTGGGATCCTGAGTCCATCTGTAACCTAGACGATAAGTGATGTTTTATGAATTCAGATTCAAAAATAACAGCCTCTCCACTTCAAAACTAGCAAGTACAGCTTTCAGCTTCAAAACTCTGCCCATGTCAAACTCCCATTGACAGTCTGTTGGTGGAGGAATCCAGCTTGACTTGAGCGTGGTGGGAGGAATATGCTGCCACACGCTGTTTTCTCTCAGCAGCCTCTGCACAACTCACTTGTAAGAACATTTAAGGATGTTGTTTCATTTAAAAAGCAAAGGAGAAAACAAAGCATTGAACAGATGCTAAATTGTTCCAGGGTTTTGAAGGCATCATCTGAACTTACGGACTGGCCTTGTATGTTTTGCTCTGCAAAAAAAAGAGAGAGAGATCAGCCAAGCAGTGCTATTACTGAGCAGGATCCATATTAGTACTGGTCTGAAATTCAGAGTGAGCCTTTTAGGTCTGGGCCACGGTGTCTTTGTCTCTCCCTGCGCATTTGCAGGGGATGCAAGCCCTGGCGGTGTTCACCTTGGAGCCCTGCTGCAGAAGCAATCAGTCCTGCTCAGCCTCTTTGGCCATTTGTGCTCCCTTCCACTGTAGGGGCTTGCTTTAGAGCTCTGTCCTTGGTTAGTGTAGCTTTATTGTCCATGATATCCGAAATTCTGCAGGCAAAATTAGAGAGAGTGGGGTTTTTTTTAATTCTAATGCAGAAAGTAAGTCAATACTTCTCTAATTCCCTGCTAGTAGAGTGATATCTTGCTACAGATCTTTGTCATTAACGAGCAAGAGGGCTTCGTGTCGCATGTAAGAGGCAATCGCCGTGCCTCACTAGAGCATTAGGAGATTGAGGCTGTGTGGGCAGATGTGTGAAGAACGCATTTGCACCTTACTAAAGGAATGATATCAAGTTGAAAACAATAAAAAGTTCAAGGAAGATCAAACTTTGCCTATTTACCCCTGTATCCATGAGGGGTTTGGGTCTTTCCTGACCTTTGCTTGTTGGTAGACTTTCAGCAAACAATTGCTGGTACAATAACCCTTCATCAGTCTGAGGAAAACTGGATGGTGGTAATGTTGAAAAATCCATTTCTTGTAACTCAGGAACATAAGTGTTCAGAATGAAAGCTTCTTAGCTGGCGGTTTTTTAAGAACAAATAATAATATAACTAATCCTAAAGATCTAAATTATTTTGTCCATATTGAAAAAAATAGACAAAATGTCACTTTTTTCAGCACCCCATTGTTAAAACCCACTTTATACTCAGGATTATGGTCACTCCACTTCTCTTTTCCTGAATCCCTCTTGGGGAATACAATGTTTGTTCACAGTCCTTTCCGGGTCAGATTTTAACTGCCTCTGCCAGGCGTCCGGGTTTTCTCAGCCTAGGTTAAGAAAGCAGGCAGTGCGACAGAGGGGGATAATGTACTGAAGTAACACTTCAGGGAGGCATCGTGTTGCAACTGTTACTTCTGGTGATCCCAATTAGTCTTTCCCATTTAAATCAAAGCTGGCTCCAAACTTGTCCTCAGCCGGCACACAGGCAGTGCAATCCTTCCGTTTGCAGTGGTTTGACTGGACTCCCACGGAGCTCCATCCTGAAGGTGCTGAGCACCACCAGCTCCCTCTGGAAGACATGGTAACTCTGTTTGCCCACAAGATCCCAGGAAGTAGGTGCGGATGCTAATGGGATCTTTCCTTGATTTTGGTGTTGATGAAAAAGACTGAAAGGCGAGATTTTCAGCTAGATAAGGTTAAAGAATTAAAGATTCTCTGTTTCCTTTTGCTGTCATTCAAAATAACATGCATAGAAAATTCTGTTTAAAATAGCTGAGCCTTTTGACTTAAAGGGTTTTCATGTCGAAGATTTAAGATGTCAGGTTTAAACATGACACTGATAGTATTAGGCAAACTATGAGAGCAGATACTTGTAGTAACTGTCATTTTTTCTGACTGTTTATTAATGGCCTTTTGTGATTTATAGTGAATGTTGTGGGATCTTCAGGTCCATTTATCACTCAAAGAAGCACCTTTTTTTCTGTAATACCTACGTATGTCATAATTAAGGGTAGGTGCTACTTAAAGATTTAGCTCTGTTCTTAACATAAGATCCTTCAAGATGATATTTAATCCTAAATAGATTTAATACCTTTTTTTTTTTTAAAATCTGTAAAGCAGTGTATTATGTAACTGGCAAAAATCAACAGTATTAAAAGGAGCTCACATTAGACAGAAATATAGAGAAGGTTTAGTTTTTCACTCCAAACGGAGTTTTTCACGCTATTTTAAAATAAATTGTAAGGAAGACACCTATGTTTCAGCTTTCAGCTTTATTAATACTTTACTTGACAGGTTTCTCCTTGTTCAAAAAACAAGTCATGTGTGCTGAAGTACATCTTTATATCCATGAAGGGCTCTGGTGGTGTGCCATAAATTCATCATGTGCCTTTAGGAATACTTTTTAAAAACTCTTCCAGAGCAATTGCCCATTATTAATAACGATGATTCCTTTTTACTGTTATGACAGTAGCAGTGAACTAGGTGTCTGCTTGTGGTTTTCATTAGTGTGTGTGTACTTCTGTGGCCTGTTATCCTACAACTTAAATCTGATGAATGTAAATATGCTTGGAGTCTCACAATACTATCTGTACTAAAAACAGGGAAAAAGTGCAGGAATTGAGTTATTTTGCCCATTAAATCCCAGAAACACACAGGAAACAAACCAGTTGTCTAAAGTGTCACACTGGCGCTATAACCACAGGGTTGTCTTTCTTTACAAAGGTGCAGTAGTCATCTCCAAAGAGGTGGATTATTTGTGCCTTAATCATTTGGGTACATGCCTACGAGCCATGCCATGCCTCTAGCACCAATCCTGCTGTTTCGTGCTTTGTACAGTGTATACTCCATGGAGATTGCTACCAGTTTGTGAGCAGCTGAAGCTCATTTAGTAAAATATTACCCAATTTGTTCTGATTGTACTCAGTTTTTATCTCTGCCCTTTTCTGTATTGCTTGTTTTACTCGTCATGCTCATGACAATAGCCACAGTTGGAGCAATCTTGGGCCTTTTCTAAATAGGGGTGGCTTTAACAGACTGCAACAGGCTGTTTTCCCTCCTCTGGCTTGGAGAGACTCAGGTTCCCGGTTCCTCCTCTTTGCTCTGGTCTGGAAGTGGTTACACTGCTGGTCTGCTCCCAAGGGATTCCCCTGGAGAGTAAATCCTCAGTTTCCTGAGGTGATGTTGTGACACCTGTACATAGCGCACAGGTGTGAATGACTGCGTGTGTGCTGTAAAGCTCTGGAAAATCAGGATATGCCTTTTGGCACCTTTTCAAGCTCAGAAGTGTTGTCTTATATGGGGAAAGAAAAAAAAAATCCTCCTTTCTCATGTTTTCTAACTGCTTGGTTGCTCAGAATAGTAAAATTAGCTTTCCTCAGACAGCAGATGAGACTGGAAATGTTGAGGATTTGGAGGTGTCGTGTGGATCCATCTGCAGTAGTGTGTTTTGGTCCCATAGATCCCAGCTCTCTTCCCACGGGGCTGTGCAAGCTGGATTCTGTTTTCAGTTAGAACTGAAGTAGAACTGAGTTAGACCGAGCAGGGTAGTTCCTTTACAATGTTCTATGTCCAAGTTTCTGCCATACATGAATGAGAAAAAAGCCAACACTTTGCTTTTAGAGGTTCACTTCGGACATTTATTATCATGACCACACTTGGACTTTCTGCTGAAATAAGTCAAAACAAAGTGCAAATAAGTGACTCATTAAAAAACATTTTATGTTAACTTAAAATTATAAATCGGTAGGGGGTGAATGTGTACTTCTAAACTTTCACAGAACATTCACAAAGTGTACTGGAGGATGCAGTATTCTACATTTCCTTTGTGGAAAATAAATAACTTTCTATGTATCAATACTCATATCTAGCTTGATTCAGTGAGGCAATATTGATATAATAAAATGGTTCCGTTTGCTTCAAATGAGGCCCTTTGGAGTCCCATAGTAAGAGATAGTATTCTTGTTCTTCCGGATGCCAGACAAACAGTAGCACATCGGGGCATACTACAAATAATATTCTCTGACACTTGAATCCATTCACTAAAATATTGTACATCAAAAAGTCTACATACATTGCATTCCCTGAATAATATCACGCTCACAAAATTGTTTCCAAACTCTGAGGTGAGCAGGGTGATGCATGCACAAATCATGGATACAATATTGCTTTTAATATGCAAAATTCCCTTCTCTTCCATGTCAAGTGTGTATAAGAGTGCTGTGAAATTGGAAGGAGAGTGATTACCATACCAATAGTTCAGAAAGTTTTTTTATGTGCACCATTTGGGATGTGCCATTAAAATTCCTGCTCTTCTGTTTGTTTTTTTATAATTCACAGGCAGTTTGATATGTTACACCTGTTCTTTATCACAGGTGTGATAAAGAGTCAGAACTTACTGTAGCCCAGGAGTAAAACCCAGAAAAGGGTCAGAATAGGACAGTAGAAAACAGTACCATGGTTAAAGTCAGATTGCAGATGTATATACACAGTTTCACCTAGGATTTGTGGCTAATGTAATTCTTTATTGGAAGGCTTTGACCTTGTTACGGATTCTTGGCAGCTTTTCCCCACTCTATTCATTACTAATGCAAGCTGTCAATCACTTTAGTTCTGCTTTGACATAGATTGTGGCTCATAGGAGTTAGCTCTGCCACTCTTTTTATTTCTTTCATCTTTACTATCCTTTTTTATGGTCTTTAAAGCTGGAAGTATAAAAGGGTTATACATATACGAAAAAAATCTGTTTCGTTAACTATCAACCTCGTTATAAACAGTCTTTGATTAAGACAGTTACTTTTGAACACAGTAAACTGAGAATGCGGCTTTTTACGTACAACATCTTGTAAATTACCCTCCCCCTCAAAATAGATCAGAACTATTTGCATTACAGTGTTCAGGACTGATACAGGCAGATCAGCTGCCACATCCCGAATAACATATTAGAGAGGTTTTCCCTTTCCGTGTGTTTTGAGATGAGAGAGCCATCATAAGTGATGTCTTACTATACGTGCTAATGTTAGCTGAAGTAACAATTTCCACACCTTATTTCGTTTCATTGACGTGGGTGCTGATTAATATTTCAAAAGGGCTTGATACAGGTTTTCAGTTCCTGTGTCAACGGAATCTTTGAAAGTTTAGATTTGAATCCTACCAGCCTGATGATAAATAATTTAATACTAACCAATGGAAAGGCAGGGAACAAATCATTCAGAGCAATCCTTTCCTTTAAAAAGCAATCTAATGGCAGTCATATATACGTTTGAAGATATAGATATGAACAATTCATTAGAAAAGAATGGCAGCTCCCTTTCAAATTAGAAGAGAATATTACTTCCTGATAATGGTGTAAGAATAGAAGAGAAATAAAACTTCGTTATTGAACAGTTATGGTATTAAATTCTGACACTAAATATTAATCTACTAGGTGCTGCTCTATTATTATCTGCTAGAATAATGAAGCAGCCTTTTTTGAACATTTACACAGAATTCAGCGAGCCCAGTAACTCCTACTAATGCCCCTCAGGTTCACAGTTTTTCTGTAGAAACAGACTCTGGAGGAGAGATTGGGCTAGCTTCTGAAAAGCTGAAGCCGGTTTGTTCCTCTGTCTCTTCTCTCGGAATAAAGTGTGGTGAGTGGGAGAACAACAGTATCCCCCCAAGAGTGAGTGTTACCGTCTACTCTGGTAGATGCTGTAGCGTGGTTGTAGTGCACAAAAGTCTTACTCAGAGCTGGGTGCCCACTTTTCAGTGCCCTGTGCAATCGGAGTCTTTGTTCTGAGGAATTTGCATTTTAAATAGACAAGCCAGATTAAGGGTAGGCAACATAGTCTGTCTTTTACTCAGCAGGAACTGATGCACAGACGTATTTTCTTCTCAGACACAAAGCAAAATTCATCCAAATCCCAATCCAGTGCCTCAACAGGAAGATCAACCACTCTGTCACATCTGTACTCACTTTTCCAGCATAGACCTTCCCCTTTCCAAATTTCATTGGTTGAATTTTCGCTAAAAATAGGCCTGTGCAGTAAAGCAACCTTTGTAGAGTGCTGCTGCTTGTGGAAATACATTGCCAGCATTGATACAGTGTTGACTCACTGGTCAGTTCCCATCTACAATTTCCCACTGCCCAACAGCACCCTGCTTTCTCAAAGTTTATGTTTTAATTTCTGGGTAGAGCAATGGAACAAGTGGCCAATTCATCATTACCCTAAAAAGGAAGGGTTGGAATGAATAAACCTATTGTTGGAGGGCACCGTCTATTTGCCAAATTCTCTTCACAGCAATTAACGTGACTACATCTAATTGGTGAAAAGTTCAGGGAGATAGCTAAGGACTTGTTAGGAATTTTTGTTCCTTGATGAGTTTTACTGCAGCAGTCTGAATTATATGACTTTTTTTTACATATGTATTTACAGGGTAAAAAGTTTATTATTTTTCTTATTAGAGGCTAATGAGTTTTAGTATTTCACATTATCTTTGTTATAACTACCAGGTTTAATCTTTAAAATAATATATTACAACAGTAGAGTAAATGATGTGTTGAAAATAACGAAATAGTCTAGATGACAACAACAAATAAAAGTGTAAGCTGCGTGTTGGGCCTTCAGTTCTCTAGGCAGCAAAATAATCCAGAGACATAATAATGCCATGTCTGCTTTAATTGGCTTTGGAAAAATAACCCATGAGTTAAAAAACAGACAAGCTGCAGGGAGACATTTAAATTTAGGCAGATCAGCCATACCAGTGAACTGCAGTGAAAGAAGATGGTTGGTGCGTGGTGAGCTTGTTGCAGCTCCTCACCAGGAGCCATCAGCAGCCACACACCTGCAAGGCTCAGCTGCTCTGTAGTTAAGCTTGAGCTCCACAAGGGCTGAAAACTACCAGCAGGTACTAGGGATACTGGTGTTTGTCCCCTCCTTCAAGACATTTCTCATCTCATTCTTTGTGCCCACACTGTACACAATCATGCTGGCAGGGGACAGGGGAAGTACCGCGTGCTGCAAAAGCAGAAGAAGGGAGATAGGTAGAAGTACTGCAGAAGACCTTCCTTCCAAATTGCTTCCAGATGTGCGGGTCTCTTCTGTCTGCTTCATTGCTTGATAGCAGGGAGGAGACCAGCTTACTGATCTGCAGGCAACTAGAGACATCATCATGATGGCCTTTGCAAAAGATGGAGGTCTGGTTTTCCTTCCATCTACAGTATGGGTGTCACTCATCTCCATGCCAAAGGAGAAGCTACTTTGGAGAGGGGTAAGCAGACGCTGATCCATCTGGCCTGAGTAATGGGGATCCTTACCGCTGAGTCACTTGTGTGTTTTTCCTCCCAGAAAGCACACCCGTGGTCAGGGCTCTGGGTCAGGGCAGAGCATGTCTGACTGCCCTGCAGGATTCAGCTCAAGTGCTGAGCACAGGGCTTGGAAAATGGGGACAGCAAAGTTAAAAGGGGGGGTGCGAAACTGATGTTTCCATTAACCGCAGAGAGGCCTCGTGCTTAGAGAATGTGATAGGCCTGCACTGCGTATGAAGCTGATTGTAATACCTCTGATGTTTGCTTTGTGTGTTTGGATTGCAAGCTCTTTGGCTCAAGGACTGTGTCTCATCATGTATTTACACAGATCCCAGCACAGTGGGTCACTGGTCTCAGTAGGGGCCTCCAATCTCAAGTGATAATAATGAACTGGCTTTCTTCTAAGTGTTATTTACCCAAACAATACTGTGTTCCTTTGTGCAGCATTGTTTTTATTAATATTTTTTTTCAGTTCAAATGGAATAGAAACATTGTCCACCCAAACACTGAGGAACAATATGAGTGCTCATCTCCTGCTGGGAAATAAAAATTCAAGAGTTTCAAATACCAGTGCTTCCTGCCCCCTTTAGTCACTTGGAGGACTTGTGTCTGATGATAAAATGCTTTAAATCCATTTTAAACCTTGTCTGGGCTGGCATTCCTTGTCTGGATCTTAGCAACACAACAAAGCTTGCTATGAAAGTCTCTTAGAGAGGCAACCCCCAGTTCATGTAGTTGATATTTATGTGAAGAAGCCGAATTTATTTGTGTAACAGCTGCTTGAATGCACATTTGCAGAATCTATCCCAGCATCTTTCAAAACATGTGATTTAACTTTAAAGCTGAAGAAGTCTTTGGGAAGAGTGCAAACCAACCTGTTCTTTTGAACTGAAAGATACATTTTATTTCAGGAAAAAAACCCAGAAGACAACCCAGAATCTCTCCAGTAAACTCACTTTATTGGAAGCTGGGATTTTTTTTTCCATGCACTTGTATGTGATAGCTCTGTGTATTTTCTTCTGTTCTGCTGAACAGCATTATTAGAAGTGGATTGCGCATGTAGCAATGTGCAAGATCGCTCTGTCTTTAGTATGGTGAGATACTAGGAAAGGTATTTTGGGTCTTATCTGATTGTTTTGCAAAGTATACAAACAGAGTTACTCTCAATCCAAACTACATGATGAAAAGTGAATGTTTCTACTTTAAAAATGTAGATCAGCAACGATGTCTTCAGCATGAAACCGCCCGATGTAGCCAAGGCATAATTTTATTATCCCAGATGAAAGACAAATATGATCTCATTGTGTTTTGTATGAAAACCGTTATTTTGAGTCTGTCTGGTTCCTGCAAGCTTGCTGAGCTGTGTTATTCAGTAATGTCTGGCATATGATAACTTTTTCTGAGGCTGGTGTGCAGAAAGAAAGCAAATAAGGCCAGGTTGGAGCTGCCATCTATTTCCATGGTTTTATTCTTGCCCTTTGAGTTCTTTGTCAGACAGTTGCAGTCTGCTACAGTACAACTCCAGTTGTTTTGTGTAAGTGCATCCCAGCTACAGTGTCAGTTCTCTTCCAGAGTGCTAAAAGATGTAGGTTGTGTTTAAAGGCTAGAAAGGTCTGGCCTTAGCAGCTGGGACACTGGCTTTTCCTTCTTTGATCTATTATAAGAGGTGATATTCTTTAAATCGGTTGTCTTAATGAGACCAAACTAGCCAGCACTGACAACAGAGCATTTTCTTAGGCAGATCTGCACAGATGTGTGAGCAGCACCCAACGCATCCCTCTGTATGGGGGTTGCCTGGGCATAAACCGCTCCAGGCAAGGAGCTTTGGCACTGCAAGAGTCTGGGGCAGGTTTATACACCCTGCTACAAAGGTGCATTAATTTCCTGCAGGAACTGGGACGCAGGGCACGTGGCTGGTGCTCCACCAGCTCGGTGCAGCCATGGGCCCCGCTACTCTCTGCAGGACCAGCCTGTGCCCGGCAGCCGTGTGCCCGGCCCTGAGCTCTTGGAGAGGCTGCTAAGGATTAAACATGTCTTCGTCTTCGCAGCTGGCTCTCTGCTAGGGTTGTGGGAATTGGAGTTTTCAGCAAGGATGAAACGTTAGTATTGCCATGTACACTTCCATTTTGGGGTGAAAACGGAAAATAGATGTGCAACAGATGAAGCTCACAGATTTAGGGAAAAAGTAATTTCTAAATTATAACTTTGTTGTTCTGGTAATTCCATAAATAACGTTTTTTTCAAGGCTGATGTTTAATTTTGGTATTTTAGAATGGAATTGTCGTATTTGCTTTCTCAGTTTGGAAATCCTTGACGTTTTTTCTATTTTTTTTCTTATTCTTTCTTCTTGGAAACAATAGTAATGAAGTAGGAAAACTCTGTTTTCATCTACTTTTAGTGTTTTCCAAATAGAAAATATAAGACTAAACTTACAAGATACTGAATTGAAAGGCAAACTCCCCTGCAAACACATTCACTTTTTCTCCACTGTTCTATTTCCTTGTTTACTGTAAAAAAGAAGTGAAAAATATATTTCCCTACACTTTCTTGAGCTTCACTGAAAAGGAGGTATAAAGAAAGAAAGACAAGTGCACAAGTGGTTTCCAAAAATAGAAACATTAAATACAAAGTGTAAGATCCATTTTTTAATGGATCAGCGATGTTTAGTTTTCCATAATACTTTTGGAAATGCCCGTATTCTTAAAAGCATCTGTTCTTTTGATTTACCTGTTACTTCCAGTTGAAATTTTTTTAAGTAGCTCTACTTGAGTCAGCTGAGTGAAGAGCCTCCAGAAGCAAAAAAAAAAAAAAAAAAAAAAAAAAAAAAAAAAAAAAAAAAAGTATATGCACTTAATGAGCAACAAAGTTAGTGATCTGTAGCAATTACCCAAGTGAGTAATTTTGTTTCATTAATGCACCCTAAAGCACCAAGCTGTTTTGTCAATGGGCACTGCAGGGCCATTGCGGTGCTCAAAGAGACAGTTACGTTACCAACCACGGTGTAAGGGGTAGGTTTACCAGCAAGGAGGGAGAAAGTAGCTTAGCGTAAGAAGAAAATTAAAGACCATCTATTATTGTCGCAGAAGCCAATGGCAATACTTGCAAAGACTCTAGTGGAGCAGAGTCACACATCAGTTTTTTCTGGCTTTTCCAACTTTCGGTTTCTTGGTTACTGTGTTTTTTTAAGAGGGCATCTTGATGCACATAGCATCTCAGTTTGAAAGGGGAAGGAGAGCATGTAGCTGGCTTACTTGAATCCTTCTCGGAGGAAAGTAGAAAAGCAGATAGCAGAAAAGAAGGCAAAGCTGTACTATAACTTCTAGGCATCTCTGGATCACTCGATACGGGCCACACACGCAGCATATGATATATTAAGGTGAAGTATTGAATATCCATAAAGGAGTACTAGCAAATGGTGTCAATTTTCAAACACTTTGCTTTGTCAGCTTCACAAATTTAAAATCAATCATCAAAAAGTCTCTGTATAAATCAGCTGAAAAGACATAAAACCTTATGGTTATCTCCCTGACAAAAAAGTTGAAATTAAAGATGAGTTTATGAAGACAGACTGGCAGAATTCTGTACTGCTAAAAACTGGGGTCATCCAACCTCTCAGTTTAGAAATAAATGCTGAGGAAAAACAATGACACCCAGTGCACTGCTAATAAATACATCTTGGAGGACAGCTGAACACGCAGAAAAATAAATTTCACAGAGAGCCTTATTTTCAGCATGAATGCCATTTTCTCACTGCATTATCATAAACATGAGAGAAAAAACAGCTATAAATAAAAAATTCTTGGGCAGTCCCTGGAGACTTGTCAAAAATATGTAGGTTTTGTATGCAGCAGTGTAAAAGTATTCATTAAAATTAATTTTTAAAATGCCTTGTCCAATATTAGTTGCCTGATGTCCTTCCTTTGATCATAAATTATAAATGAACCGACAAAAAATGAAGAAACCATGATTCCATTAATGAATTATTTAAGTGTGATTGTTAGTTTTCGCAATCATTGGGCTAATAAGCTCAGGCTTGTGACACTGAAGTGTTTCTCATTTGAGGGCGATGATGATGGTAATGTTATTAACACCATTATCAGTGCATCCCGTGAAGCACAAGCTCCTTTGGTGGCTACATGGTGGCATGGCTGCTGGAGCTTGCATTGGGTCTGTACTACAGGAGAGGGAGTTGACACTGAGGAAATTTGGTGTGAACAGGGTTCGCTGGGTGGCTCCCCCCCCCCCAAGGCAACACTTTAAAATAAAGACAAGCAGCATACTGACACGAGAGGATCTTTTCCCCGCAGCAGCCTGACGGTGCCAGCGGCACATGCAACTGGCTTGGCCCATTCCAGCGGAGGCTCCGGCAGCTCCAGCGAGTCCGAGAGCAGCTCTGAGTCCGACTCCGACAGCGAGAGCAGCTCCAGTGACAGCGAGTGCAACGAGGAGTCGCGTAGTGCCACACCGGAGGTAAAGCCACACTCTCAGCTCCTCACCAGTGGGGGCTTGGAGGGGGAAGCGTGGAAGGGAGTGAAATCTTGCTGCCTGTTAGGAAAATGTTGGAGTTCTGTACTGTTTGATGCTGTCAACTTTTTTTCTTCCTTCAGTGTTTTACGTGTGTGACCCACATACTCATTCTAGCTTTTGGAAGAATCCTTCTGGCCTACATTTGAATTGCTTTAAAGAAATATTTAGATTTTTGCCAGTAGCTAGAGAAGATTTTATTGACACGGTATTCAGCTGGGACTAAGGAAAGGCAACATGACAAAACTATGTCTTCAGGGACCAGCTAAACTTTTTAGTTGTATTAAATTTCTCCAGGGCCACATTGTAAACCAGATAAGGAAGCCTAATTAACCATAAATACTCCATAAATACTGCCATAAAACTAGCAGTCACCACTAGTTGACTGAAATAAAAGGGTACGGTAAAAACGTTCTCATTTAAAGGGAAAAGTATTGCTTCTGTCTGAGATTTGTTCCTTGTCATTCTTCAAACTGCAGCCCGAACCTCCCTCAACAAACAAATGGCAGCTGGATAAATGGCTAAATAAAGTGAACCCCCACAACAAGACGATCATCAACAATCAAAATGAGCCTCACAGTGAGACCAGCTCCCAGGCCCAGAGCAACCAGCAGCCCGAAGGGCCAAACAAAGGGAAGCTTAACAGCAGCCTGCCCCCGACTGATTCCAAAGACAGGGCGATCCTTAGTCCCATCCGAGAGAAAGCCAAACCACGGGTTGCCCAGAAAACCCCAGAGGCAAAAAGCTCCAAGCAGAAGTCACCAGCTCATAATGAGCCAACTTCACAAAGGACTACGGGGAAAAAGCAACCCAAAAAGGTAGAAAGGACTTCCAGTGTAGAAGAGTATAACTGGCCCAAACCAAATAATACCAGCAACACTCCCAAAGAAAAAGACACACAGGAACCCCCCGAGCAGCCAAAGGTTCGAACTAAAGCAGCAGTTGGGAAGACTGCTCCAAGGAAAGAACCACGAACTAGTACAGGTCTGGCTTCAGAGAAGAAAAAGTACAGAGGCCCCAGCAAAATTGTTCCTAAGTCCCGGGAATTCATTGAAACGGATTCATCTACTTCTGACTCAAATACAGACCAGGAGGAGAGCTTGCAGGCAAAGGTATTGCCAGCTTGCACTGGGTCTGGCAATGGCGTCAAAGTGAAGGACTCTGGCAGTAACATCCTCAGCGTAAGTAGTTTAACTAGCAATGGCAGCAACACATCCATTGATCAGACCAGCAATGACTTGGAGGAACAGCTCTTTTCTCCTATCCCAATCGTACAAAATGAACTTCTGTCCCCACTGAGAGAATATGAAGAACTCAAATCTCTGTGGGTGAAAATAGACCTTAGTTTACTCTCTAGGATACCTGGACAAGAGCCTTTTGAGACCACGTCTGTGAAAAGTGAATCAAGAGAGGCAAATGTGAAACACAGACGACCATCTCGAGAGTCCCCTACCCCAGCAGCTGAAAAACCATCCACAAAATCCAAAAGGAAACACAAGGTAAGTCGTTTTCATCGTTCGGAGGAAACATCTGAGTTTCTATGCATCCTCGAGGTCAGGACAGCAGCCAGTGATTCCTCAACACACCTGCAGCAGGGCTGTAAGGAGGTATCATAACACTAAGACTTTACTGTTGTTACAAAGGATATACATTTACAAGTGCATTACAAATTAACGTCAGAAACTAGTAAAAAACAAACTCAATGGACAATGTATTTTTTTGAGATGTGTCTTACAAGCTTTTTTACTGTATTTGCTCACTTACCCATTAATTTCCAGTGTTCTGTAACCTGCAGAAAGATTCCCAGTGATGAGTTCATATTGCTACGGGTTCAGCCATGTGACTTCTATTTGGAAGGCAGGGTCTTATGGTCTGCAGAATTCGGGCATTTTCACCACTGGCTTAAACAGGCATAGTTTCAGTAACATCAATGGAATGGTGCTTGCTTATGCTTCTGGTGAATTTAGTCTTTATACTGTTTTGTTGTATAAACAAATGTGATTCATAGAAATATCATTTGCTTAACTAGCTGCTTTCTCTGCACAGCTACCTGAAAAAGCAAATAACTTTTGACTTAAGGCGTTACATTTTATCATGTGTTTTATGTTATTTATGCCCAAGGGTACCCTATCTTGTGGGATATGACAGTGCAATTCAAACTAAATGTATTTTCAGAAAAGAAACTGAAGTTTTGTATCATAAATGAATTTTTGTAGCCAGATTTTCCAGCTGAAATGGTTGTGCTCTGGTCTGTCTGTGAGAAGTCATCATAGCATAATTTTTTTATACCCCAAATTTTATAAATCATTTTGAATGTGACTTCAGCTCTCTGTTCTAATGGACTTCTTGAAATCCTGAGTTTGAGCAGTCCAGTGGTACGAGAGAGTTAATACAAGACAAAGACAAACAATGCCAGGCAGACAGAGGGTCTGCACCCCTGCCTACATGAGTCACTGCACTGGCTCCTTCCTTGTTGAATTAAGTGGAAATAATCACATGAGTAAACTCAGCAGGTTTTTATTCAATTTATATTCTAGCCGTACACTAAAGGCAGAAATGTAAGAAGGAAGGAGAAAAGAAAGAGGAAAGGGATGTATAAATGTCCATGCTTATGTGTATGTATAAGTACACCGGGGTGTATATTAATTATACAAAAACCCTTCTTGCTTGGTAACTTAGCGGAGTGTCAGTATGATGGAGAAGGAATCTTGGCTAAAACGTGAGTATAGTATTGGCAACTAAATCGAGGGCTCCCAGGAAAAAAAAAAAAAAAAGGTTATATGAAAGTAGGAACCTCGCAATTTCATTAGCTGGGACTGGGGAATCTCACTCTGGGACTGTACAAGCTAAGCTATGCTCTGAAACAGCCCATTCAGTTGCTGTATGATTGTTCACTGCTACCCAAGGGGAAACAAACCAATTAGGATGACTTGAGGGTATATCAACAGCTAAAACAGGGTAGGGAGACCCTGATTTGTGTTTCTAAATCATGCTATTAAAAGATTTATTTTAGCCATCTACTAGTGGGCTTGAAGGCTGATATGAAGGTTCCAGTGACAGAGCAGTAATCAGCTTTGCTTGTATCATCCTAGTTCAGGCACAAAAGTCATGCATCAGGGAATCTTTCAAAGCAAATTTTAAACGAGCTATCACTGTTAATGACTACCCCAGCTCAGTTCTGTAGTCTTTTAGTCCTGTGAGGAATACTTACTCAGGGAAGTTTTCCCATCGACTTCCATTAAGTCAAAAGTAAAAGCTATTTACTTGAGTAAGATTTGGTGCTATCAAGTCATTCCATCTGAATTATTAATTAAATTCCAGTGCACTACAGAAGATAACTATAGCACATGAGGCATTTTGCTTCCTAATTATCTGGCTATGTCACTTGTTATATAACTTCATGTCATGTGTTTGGAGCACGTTTAGCCCTGATTTCAGGTGACTTTCACTTCTTGTAGACCAGTATTTTAACTGCTGCTACTGTAAAGGAAATACTCTGAGATTCCTGAGCTCCTCTTAACGACAAGTGAAATGGTGCATAGATGCTGGATCTTTCAAGCTCTACCTTTTTTGTTAAAGCAGACAGAAAGCCTGGATACCTTTGTTGAAAGCAAGAAGCAGCGCCTGGAGGACCCTTCAGCTTCATGCCTGCTCCCACCTTGTATCTCTCCGATACCAAATCACAGATTAACCAGCGCTAAAGAGTAAGTTGGTTGTTTGGGTTTTTTTCCCCATAACATTCATGAGGGATTTCACGGTAGTGTTCTACAGATGTCTGCTATAGAGCCAGATGGGCTTTACAGTCCGTAAGCATAAGTGACCTGGCATTGCTATTCCCATCCATCAGGAAGAGGATCCACATGGGTTTGGATGAGATTCATTCATCCTTCTGATGGACTACAGGAATTCGGAGTGCCACCACAATCCTGGTGTACTCTTATATCCCCATACTGCATCCTTTCAATGTTCTTTCTTGCCCCCATCATCCTTAACCTCTATGGCCAGAGAATCCTAGTAAAAGTGGGCTTTATTTGATTGCTTGGAATTTATTTTTTAAAATCATTTTCATAAGAGACAGTCCTCAGTTTTATTGAATGAAATAGTGACTTTGCCGTTCACTTCAGCGGCTCTTATTCTTTAACTGTGTACACAGCAATGCCAGGGGTGACCATCCTAAATGTTTCAGACATACGTGCTTTGTGTTTCAGCAGACATATAATCAAATAGTTTGTGCCTTTCAGAGTGTCTTTGAGAGATGGCTATAATGCTTGAGCAAACAGGCGCCACATAAATAATGATTCTGATTAGTATAATCACAAGATTAACATTCTATAAATAACCAAAGAGTCCAATTCCCTTCTGTCATCAATTTTGTGCTTTTACAATTTTGAGATGAGGCTTTTCTTTCTGCTTCACACTAGGACAAGCAAAGAATCAAACCTGCAATGTGCTTCTGAAAACAATTTGATTGTAGTAGTATTTAAATTTAGATAAAGTTCAAAAATAATTTATGAAATATCACACAAATTTTAAAATCCATAGAGAAGGTTGAGCATCATTTTATTTATAGTGGTGTAATTATGGAGTAACTTCAGTCCTTGAGCTAACCCCTCATTCTGCCACTGAGAAAATCAGAGCTGGAGTCTGGAAAAGGCAGATGAGTTGAAAGTTACAATGTGATCTGTAACATGTTGCACATTTGATAAACATCATGATGGGTGTTGCCTGATTGTCATTGCTAGAAATACAATGAGCAGAGATGTATTGCAGAGGGAATCAAGGATTATCCATCCCCAACACCTCCACAATCCATTAAAAAAATCTTTCTATTCTTATCACCAGCAAGCCCTAAGGATCCACCCCCAACCTGATGTTTCTTAATTTGAGCTTGTTTTCCAGGTCATTAATTTGATTCCTTGGAGCTTTCAAGCCCTTGGTATTCTCTGTTAAAATGTAATTGTGTCCATCAATAGTTATTTCCATATGCTAGCTTTTCCTCTCGTCTGCCTCAAGTTTTGAAACAAAATTTTCTGACTTATTTTCCAAAGCAGTGATTGAGACCTGGATCACCCTGCCTTTGTTATTAGCGTCTTCTGAGTTTGCTTGAACCAAATGCAATATTGTTTGATAATTCAGGTCTTCAGCTCCCAGAGATGTGCAACTGAATATAGATCGATGTATTTCCCAAAAGATTACAAAGCTGGCTGAACTGTGTGACGACAAATTTCTGGGGAGCCCCAGATTGTTTTTAAGCAGTCAGGAGTAGTTCTGTTCTCCAGAGGATTAAGTAGAGTTTTAAGGGGAGACAGAAGAAAGGGGAAGCTGAAAGTACACTGTTCAAGGGCATGGGGGAAAGTGGTAAAAGGTTGAAAGACAGGCTTTGCCATTTGCTCCTTTATTCCCAAAGATTCTGTGTGTTTTTTTGAGAACTCCTAAGTGTCTACGTAAGGACTCTGAGAAATGAGGGTGTTTCAGTTACAGGTGTGATGATGATGTTCATCCATTAAGAAGGTGTTATGTCCCAAGGAGAACCTTAGGTCTCTCCCGATAAAACTTGAACCCTGTGCCAACAAGCCAAGTTCCCCAAGGCAGGCTTCAGAGGCTTTCATTGGGCTTTTTTGTAGATACAAGAGTGTTTTGACAGAAAGACCATGTTCTCTGGGCCAAAATTTGGAGGCATTCAGGAGTTCAGAGGAATCAGTGAAAGACAGGCCACACCTGTGCTTTTTCAGCTCCCACTGGCTGCCTGTCTGTGGTTTAGGCTTCTGAATACATTTCTCTCATAATCTTTCCCTAAATATATGGGCTCAATAAAGCAAGCAAAGATGCACAATTAATTTTTAAAGGGTTACATGTCTAATATGGGCAATTATATGCCTGATTTCCAGAAGTTTCTATGACTACATGTAAAATTTGAGTGTAGAAATTTCAAGTGATCAGTTGTGAACTTAAAGGCCATTCACACAATCAAAGATCTGGTTTGTGTTATGTAGTCATTGCATAAGCAACTAGTTATCTCTCTGTTTGTTCCTTCCCTCACGCACTCTGGGGCTGATGCCTTTTCCTAAATCTGATGTGACACTTAAAATGTAATTATTCAAACTATAGCCACTGTATTTTCCTTATTTCTGATATTTCATAGCAAATGAAGGAGTAGATGATACTGTGTTTTGTCCAAGTAATTCATAGTAATACCTTGAAACACTGCTGTGAGGTTGGATTTTTGTCAGATCAGCTGCCCACCCACTTTGCAGCAGAGGATTATTTATGTATTTACTTGCTTGCCAGAGCAATTTTAATTTAAGCATTAATTGTATGTGCTGCTGCATACCATTTATATCTGAATACCTGATTGGTAGACCCAGTCCAGACGGAGCAGTGTGCGCCAACATTCGGCAGTTTGTAACAACACAGAGAGTTATTTGCTGATGCAAATTGTGCGTCTGAATTTCAAACTAGACTCATACCAGTGAAGCATGCCTGCCGTCTAGCAGGCACACTAGAAGTCTGTCTGAGGCAGGCATTTCAGCCTGTTTTTCAGGATTTGCTGTTCCCTTTTGTTTGACCTTTAGTTAAAGATACACCTGTACTTGGCAACATGTATTAGCCAATCCCTTGGGTAGTCACAACAGCGTTCATTGGGGTTCGTTCACGGCAGAGGCAGCCTTCTACATCTATGACAATGACTTCAGCTTCATTCAGTTGCTGCCATATGGTCTAAGCTAATGCCGGAGTGACCTTTCCCTGCTAACCCCCTGCAGAAAATCAGATACACCGTCAATGTGCAGCATTTCATTGTGGACAGGGAGAGGAGAGGCAAAGGAAAGCCAAGCGATTGGTATAGACAATGGCTTTGTCTCACTAACAGGCCAGAGATACCACTGCATACCACAAGGAGTGGATAAAGAAAGGGCAAAGAAAGGCAGCTTGAAATGTGAGAGTAGATGGCACTTCTCTCTCCTTCACACACTGACCTCTTGTTGCCTGCTTGCTTGCTTTCTGCCCTAAAAGAAACCAGGCTTAAAAAAAAAAAGCAGATGGGGAACCTTCTCTGCCTTGATAATTGGCCTTTTCAGTCACAAAGATTAAACCCTGCAGCCACAAGACCATCAGTCTTCTTGTATTTTTTCCTTGCACTTTTATTGTGTTTCTCCCTAGATTTTAAATATAGTTTAACTAACAATCATGTCAGCAAATTAAACCATTGAGTCTTGGTAATTATTGCAATAAATTCATTCAAAATTAGCGATTACTGCAATCAAAGACCAGTTTCTTAGCCCATTAACAGCCCAAAGCAAAGTGACAATCTGGTTAACTGCTGGTAACAACCTATTTCATGGAGGTTATTGTTAACAGAAATGCTTTGGCTTAAATCTGAGGGACGTAACATTGCTAAATAAATTATCAGCTTAATTCCTGTGAAAACACATAGGATTAAGTGGGCAGTAGGGACAAAAAGAAAAAAAAAATCAGACAGAATTATAACCATATTGTTGTGGGTTTTTTTAATTTGAGTCATGTCGAAAAAACAATATCCTCAAGTGCATTTTCCTTTGTGGTTAAGTCTTTCCACCCACAGTATTACTTGTGTGCCAGAGCTGAGTAGCTGCACCTATATCTTGGTTTGTCCCATCTTATCTTTGAGCCCAAAGATGAAGTGAACTGGTGAAGTTTTAAGTAGTAAAGTTTTAACCATGGTACCTGCAGCCACCTTAATTTTTTTTCTGGTACTGCTCTCTTAATCCCTCCACCTCTGTGTAGGAGCTGAGGAATGTTGCTTTGATAGCTTCATATGTGCCTTAAATTCCCCCATGCAGTGGAGACTCTGCAAGCGACAGTCCTACGTTAGCCCTGGAAATAGCCATGAATGTGCTGAGGAACCTCACTAGTGGTGCAGGGTCAGATCCTAAACAGGACTTGGCCAATGGCTCACATCCAATTTTTCTTCAGATGCTTTTGAGATAGATCTGCCAGACTTGGTTGTTCTTCCCTTTGCAAAGCTGTACCAGGGAGAAGGAAGAGCTCCACACACTTCTGTGCACAGGGACATGGAGAACCACTTCGCTCTGTGCTCCCACCTGTATATGCATGTGCAGGGTTCCCTGCATAGGACGCTCGTTTGGGAGGCAGAGAGTTTGGATTCTGCTCCTGGATATTTCATTAACTGTGTCTGCTTTGCCTCTCTACAATCCAGTAACATATGCATGCTTTCTTGGGGCAGTGCTTACCCTCCTTTGGAAAACTTTCCTTTGGAAAAAGTTCAGAGTATTATTGTGCTATAGCTGTGGTAACTTGTCTGAGTTCCAAAATGCCCTTTGGGGGTCAAAAAGCTAACAGATGGGGCTTTGAGTCAGAACTTTTTGGAGGATATGATGCAGGACCACATGTGCGTAAAATCAGTCTTCTCAAAGCACTGCCAGTCTCTTCCAACCTGGTTGCTTTCCTTTGATCTTCTTCAGGTCCATGTGTTTTCTGAGCAGAACAGCATCCATACCAGGCCTACTGTAAGGCAATATGAATTCTGTGCTCATTTTATTTCTTCGGTCTGAAGATCTTTAGTATCAGAGAGTTTCAAATAAGATTTTTTTTTTTAACTCTGCTTCAGTCAAATTAAAATAGTTTTGAGTAGAAGAGCCATAAAACCTGAAACATGGGGAGTTTGTTTGATTTCACTCTATGATTTCACAGATAGGCTAAAATATTTTTGTATCACCAAAGGCCCAAAGTAGGGGAATGAGCAAAGCTGGTGTATATATTGGTACTGTTGGTGAAACTGCAGAAGAGGCCAGACTGGAATGAGAGGGAGCTCCAGAATGACGAGTAAGGAAACTTAGGTTGCCTCCTTCTCTTTCCCTGGTTACTTTAAGGCAAAGTAGATCTATAATTCCTGACACTAACTGAAAGTGACTGGGAACAAAATATGAATTCTTGTTGACTTAATTTGTTATTGAAATTTTAGTCAATAATCATGAAAAGTAGATGATCGTGTAGTGCAATATTAGATGTCTAACAAAAGATTAAAATTCAGGTTATCTTCATTGACTGAGCTAGGACAGTACCTAAAATAAAAATCTATGAGTAGATTAACATGTTAAACAGTCAGTGGGGTGTTGGGGTTTTTTCTTTTTTGATGGATTTGAGGGGAGAATGGTCTAGCAGGTTTTTTTTGGTTTTACTCTGTATCACAGCTGCCATTTCTAGCCGGCTAACAATTTCCGTACATAAAACAGACAATAGATTATCATATTACTTGAGCTTTCATGTCAAAACCACATTCATTTTCTGAATCACGTTCAATTCATCAACCAATATTTGCTCAAGGGCTTTTGCCAGCTACAGTGTATCATTTTAATATAGTGTTGAACATTGGTTTTATTCTAGAGGTCAAATAATTATTATCTTGTTATTGTTATGGTTATCATTTTGTAGTTGTTATAAATTTTTTTTTTTGGTTCACATGCCATGTGTTATTATGGTTTTTTGCAAAGGTTGCTTATGTGGGCCCTAATCCACCTCTTAAAAAGATGCTTAATGTTAATCACATAAATAGTCATACTTGATGTCAAAGGAACTAACGCCATGCATAAAACTTTCCAGCACTTTGCTGAGTCAGAACCTCTATGACCTCTCAAATGAAGACTGACTCAAATTAGCATTTAAATTGGGTGCAATTTGTACTAATGCACTGGAAGTTGTCCTCCAAAGCAGGAGGTTTCTGCGGCCATTGAAAAAGCAGAGGTAGCTCTTCTGTTTTCACTGCCTGTCCCCTTTTGACTTAGCTCCTAGGACATGGGGACTGCAGGACATATTTGAGGGTAGAGCTGGCTTCTCAGTAAATAAAATCTAGAGCTTTATGCTGTGGAGGATTAATCAAGGTTCTCGAAATGCAACTGGTTCTTATTTGTGTCCCAGGAGCAGTGGTAGCTCAGTGAAGAAGGTGGCAAAGAAAAGAGAAGAGAAGCTGTTCCCTCCTCCATTATCCCCCCTCTTGGACGAGCCTGTGCACCGGCGGCACAGCGGTGAGAACACCTCCTTCAGCCAAGAGACCAACATCACAAACACCTCTCAGACCAGCAGCTCTTCCTCCTCTGTTTCTAAACACAGAAAGAATGAAAATAAATCCTCTTCTAACCCCAAAGGAATCTGTGTAAGTAACTGACCTCAGTTGCTGGAAGTGAACAAGATAAAATAAAATTAACTTTGCTTTGTTCTGTTGATTTTTTTTTTTATTTTATTTTATTTTTTTTTCTCCAATATCTATTTTCAAATGTAGCTCCACTCAAGAGCAGCGAGGAGTGGATCTTTGCAGAGCTGGGCATAAGCAGCTCTTGCAAGTTCCATTTTTAGGTCAGCATTAGGCATCCACTTGGCGATGTGTATCACTCCCTGAAACACCCGGTCCCCGAGGCTCAGAGGAGAGCCTTTGCAGCCACCAACTACCTGCAATTAGTCCCTTAGCTCTGTAGCTACAACACACCCACTTTGAAAATAAAACTTCGAGAATTTTACTATCCATCACCTGAATAATTAATTACCCCAAATCCTCAGCCAGAATTAAGCACTGTAGTTACACTGAATATTGTGGCCTAAACTAAACAGACAATAAAAATCTGACAAAAAGCTACCTGTCCATAGCACACTCAAGATGGAAATATCTTGTCTCAGGTTTGGAGGCTCCCAGCTTCCAGCAATAAGGTTTATTTACACGTAATGTCCATGAATTACGTATGTAAGCTTTTAGATACCATGTAAAGTTCTTGTTCTTTTTTTCCCCCAGAAAAAACCTCATTCTGTTAGCGCCATCTCCCCATCAACGGTTTTTACATAGACAATTCTTTCTTGCTTGCTTTTCACCAGATTCAGATTATTTTTTTTACTGAAAATACATGAAAAAGAGCCAAAACTAGAACATGCATAGCAAATTCACTAAAACAAAAAGTATTCAGTTTGTCATCTTTTAGGTTAAACAGGGACACTTCAGGTTTTTGGCCCATTTTAGAAAAAAGTCTTCCCTCTAGAGTTTCAGATGTATCATTTAGTATCAAACTGCATCTTAGTATCACTGTCAAAATTAAAGGACAAGAAGAAAATTCTGCCACAGAAAAGGACATGTATAGCCCCATTTTTCACAGTTCGCTGCTTTGCGAGAGGTTGTTACCCTGCACTGTAATAGTAAAACTCACAAGTTGCATTGGATCGTAGGTGACAAATCACTTCACCTTATTCATTCATCCCTGTTGCTTTCTGATATCGTTGTGTCACTTCAAGGTGCGAGAGTAATACACACGCCTTCAACTGAAATCAATGCCAAAATGAACTGCGTATGTCAGCAAATAAACAATGCTATGTAAACAGCAGGGCCACTTCCTCTCACTCCCAGCATCTCTAGTCAGATTTATCCTTGGTTTATCTATTATCCTGATACATGAAATATTTGTCTTCTAAAATATGTTAGACTTCTTTCCCTAGTTCATTGGTTCATCTGTAATTTAGTTTTGTCTGGTTGTGGACCTAGCTTGCAAGTTGCAATTGCCTGATTTAAATGCTTCTGTTATGCCTCTGGTTTTAATCAATGCAAAGTCACAACTCCTGACTTCTGCTTTCCATTTTTCTCTCTGTTCTCTGTAGCAAGGGCAAGGAAACCATTCCTTGCTGAAATCTGAGCAGACTTTTCCGACACCTTACGTTAGCTAATAATAATATAGAAAAAAGCTAATATTAGTGTGTTACACCTTGAATGAAGTTGAGTTTACATCCAGCTCTTCTGCATCAGATTTCCCCACCCTTGCGTTAACCAGTGTCTCTAGTCAGTAACACTGTGGTATCCAGGCTTACTTTACCTAAGAGTGTAAGCTAATAAGTTCAGGTGAGGGGTCAGAGGTAGAGTCATATTGCCTAATTAATCTAAGAGGGTTATGTTAAAAAGGATGGAAGAGTGATTTGGTGAGGTTATCTGGATGTAGTTGGGTATATATGAGTGCTACTTGTGCCTTAGCCTTTTGTTTGGGGTTTTTTTGTGGGGGTTGGTGTGAGCACTTGTATTGTTGGGAGGTGTTTGTCTGAACTATGAAGAGTTAATGAAAGTCCTTTTTTTTCTAGGAGGAAGAATCTCACAATACACCAACAGCCAACACTCTTCTTGACACCAGCCATCTAGAAACAGACATCTGGTCTGCAATGCCAACACTTTCCAATGGGAATTCTGAGCCCAGAAGACCCAAAATAACATTTGATGATGCGTAAGTATTATTGGATCTCTGTGCTAGCTGCACGTTATGTAGTTGGGATTTTCACGCAAGCAGAGCTCCCGGTGAAAGAGAGTATCTTTGATTATAACAGTATCATTGGGCACCTGTGTGGATAGTGCTGCCCAAAGGCACACAGTTTTAATCTTTACAAATGAACTGTTGTCACTGATTAATGAAGACTATGTTGATAAATGTTTTCAGATCATGAATGTTGGTTCACGGTAATTCTTCTTCATTTTTTTTATTTTAGCTCCTCTAATGGAAACTTCTTATACTTAATTAGTTTAAAATATTTTTCCTTTTCCTCCGTTCAGCACACATTAATGGGTCCTTTGGGTGGCCAGTTTCTACAGCTAGTTATTTTACATTCTGGTCACCCATCCTATCTTTGCATACAGCAGCTTCAGGTTAAGATTCAGGTTAAGATTTAAAGAGATAAGTGGACGTATATGCCAAAATTGTTCTTGGAAGCAGTCAGCAATTTTCTCAAACAATGTTTGTCCAACTGTATGAAAACAAAAACTTGTAGTAATTGATTTTGTGTCTTTAGGCTTCACAATGCGGATTATTACATGCAAGAGGCTAAGAAGCTGAAGCATAAAGCAGATGCGTTGGTAGGTTATCACAGGGGTTTTTTGTCTCTTTCCACTATGGAGCTGAGTGTTACAAAATGTACATTCTGAATGTCATCTAAAACCTCAGAAACCAAGGGGAACCCTGCTATTGACTGAAGTACGCTTCAGATTGTACTCCATAAACACACTGTCCACAGCAAGTCAAACCCTGAGCACCATTCCTAGCCTTTAACAATTCATTCCCCCAAAAAAAAATCTCCTTACAATGGCTGGTATCTCTTCTGAGGAGGAGCAGCAGTCACACTGCTTATGAAGGATGTTTCATGAAAGATGATGTGTATTTGAAATTTGTTTTCCTATTCACTTTGAGGCTAAAACAAACATGTTGAAGTATTCCATAACAGAAAGTTAAGAAAGGCAAATCACCCTCCACCCCATTATCATGTGGTAAAACTGTTTGGTATTTCCAATCCAATTGTTTAAAATTTGCAACAATTGATTATTAAATAGTAAATTCATTTTTATTGCGTGCTTTTAGGCTGGTAAATAAAGACCCAACATGCTGCTTCCCAAAAAATCTTGCAATGAGGTTGTTCAATGCTGGCGAAGCTTTTTCTCTCATTTTACCCCAGATGAAATTCCAGTAAGATAGACCTAATTTTGTGAAGTGTTTTAATATTCATAAAACTACTTAATCTGACAGATTATACTCTATGATAGTTTGTTCAATCCAAGCTATTCCTAGCACTAAAGTGCTTTAATAGCCATTTGCTTTGTAGGTAGGGACCTTTATCCTGTACGCTACATAGAGTGCAGAACAGCAGCTCATTTAGGCAGGGTTAGTGGAACTTGACTCCTCTATTTATTTAAACTAAGATGCATAAAATGTAGTGTAGCTATTCACTTTGCCCCTCAAAATCACAACTGAAAAAGAACTGGATGATTATTCACCTCTTGCTTTATTATTTGTGGGGGTTTTGCATGCATATTATAGCATTCCACATCAGAGATTTTGTACTTGGAAATAAGTGTCCAAAAAAACACCCCAAAACAATCATATGCTATGTTTTTAAAAAACAAAACAAAGAAATAAATTTAAAAAAAAAAAAAAAAAGGCGCTCTCTCTGCTGTCAGTGAGCTGAAGGAGAGTTGACCTGTCAAGCTGCCTGCTTCAGCTCTCCGGGTTCCCTTTTGACTTGGGGCACAGCGCTACCCACGTGTGTTTTCTGTGGGAGGTGGGCTGGGGATTTTGGCAACCTGCCGTGACTGTCAGTAAGTTTGCAGTCGTCCCTCCCGACCCGCCCGTTTACAGGAGGTGCCTGCACTGATTCCTGCAGCCCGACTCAGCAGAGCATGTTCAGCCAGAGCCCTGACATCTGCACGCGGGAAAGGCTGGCAGAAGCAGACTGACACCACCTCCCACAGCTGATTGACCTTTAAAGAAAATACACACGGTTCTGGCACAGGGATGCCTGCTCCACGCTAGCAAATATTTACAGGCTCAGGCTCCTGATGATCTCAACATGCTATGTCAATCCACTTCCCTCCACAGCCTGATTCACTCAGAAAGTGTTGACCTGTCTCCCGTCCTCTTACCTTTGACTATGCCTTGCGGAACCGGGGATGTTTCTCAAGCAGAACTAAGAGGAGCAGGCACAGCACATCATGCTGCTGCCTGCAGGCAGGCCTTGCCTGTCACATGCAGTTTGACACCCCGAGTGCTCTTATGGGAATGTGAGGCCATCCGCTACGATACAACTTGTTGGCAGCATAAATACCCATGAACAAAGTATCTGCTTTTTCTTTCCGCTATTTAGGTCTCAACTCTTTTTTTTCCACCCAATACAGCTGCACACAAATTATCTCCATGTAACACATTTGCTGTGCAATCCCGTAGTGTTAGTTGTCCTATGGAAACAATTGCTTCTGGTTACTTGGTGCTGACATGACAAAGCATACACAGCATTGAAAGATGTCTTGCAGTGGCTGGAAAGATAATGCATGTGACCTCAAAATGTGTCAGCAAATGTTAATGGGATTTGTGGCAATGCTGTTCCTGAGCTCGTGCAGAAAAGAGATTTCTGGTGAAGGGCAGGGCATTTTGCATCTTATGGGAGCGACCCCATGAAAACCTATCCTTGTCTGGGACAGCAGTAAGGAATCAACTAATTTGGATGGGCTGCTGTAGTGGGAACTGACTGTACGGTATGGAAAAGATCTTGGAGACCTCGCTGTGTTCTTGGCTGAACTGTGATGAGCTCTGCTCCACTAGAGTCAGCGTGGAGCAAAGTGCAGGATCGGATCCCATTTCTGGCTCAAACTGTGTGTCTGTACTAAACCCTCTTGCAGCCAGATCCTTTTTTTTTTTGTACCACAAAAAATAATCTTTGGAAGACTTGAAGCAAGGAATTTGAAAAATATGCTGAGAAGTGGCCACTGGAATAGAGAGAAAACATTTAGAAATATTTCCCCTTTTGTGATCATTCAAGTAATACCTATCAGTTACACATAATTAATGCACAAGAGCAGAACTTGAAATTAAAGGTATGCGGGAACACCTAGTTAAAAGGACTGCTTAGAAGTAGCCACAAAGGCAAATACACTGTTACCTTGGACCAATACTAAACGTTCTGTTTAATATGTTGCTAGGATAGGCTTCCATTTTGTGAATGAAAACATATGCAGATGCATCAAAAATATTTTGATAGAGACATACAAAGAAATTTTTAAATTATTTAAAGTATATTGGATCTCTTATATCAAATGCCACATTAGCAGAATTCTTACATCCAGCTATCAAAAACTGAAAATGTTAAATACTATTATAAAATACTTCCTATAAAAATGTCATATATAATATTCATTACACATAAAAAAAGAAATCAGTATGTCTAAGTCAGTTTAATCACAACCATTATGAGGGCTAGAACCTTTTGCAATAAAATCCTAGTAAAATAAAATATTTAGCAGTGCTATATTTTCTCCTTTCTTTTTTCCTGCTTTTTTAGTCATCACGTAAATGATGAGATTTTTTTTTGGTTAACAGTTAACACAGAATGTGACATCTGACAAATGGCATAGAGTTGTTACTTAACCCTTGCATAGTGACATTCAAACTTAGTTAATATATCGAGGAGCAATATGGATTTGTTCAAACACACTTAGTGTCCCTCAGTGCCTGGGCAAATCCATGCATGTCAATGGACATACATTGACTTTCCTCTGTGGAGCGTCTGGCCATATACTACCTGAAATGATTTGGTAAAAAAATAGACCTTGCCTTAATTACTGTATGAATTCATTCTTAACTACCAGCGTCGCTTTGCTTTCATCCTAATGCTAGTGTTGCTTTGTATTATGATCTGTCTACCTAGAAATTAAAGCTGAAGGATTTTCTTGATGGTGTCATTCCCATTTCAGCTGGAGAAGTTCGGCAAAGCAGTGAATTATGCTGATGCTGCCCTCTCCTTCATCGAGTGCGGGAACGCTATGGAGCGAGATCCATTAGAAGCTAAATCTCCATACACCATGTACTCAGAGACTGTGGAACTCATCAGGTTAATGTCCTTTCTGTGATCATTTTCATAATCTCATTTCAGTCATAATTAGAACCTGCTATGTTTTAAAAAATACCATTTCAACGTATTAATGATTTGTCCAAGGCATCTTCATCTCAGAAGTCATCATAATTAGTTCTTGCCATTTTATTAATGTCATGGAAAATTTATAATTGATGGACACTGCTTTTATAAATTATCCCCTTTAGAGGTTATAATGTGAGTGTTATAATTTGCAATATTCATAAAATTAAAATTGGAATGTAGTGGGTGGAAGTAAAGTATAGTAATTTCACTGTTTGGCAATGACACTTGTCTTTTAAAAGGTGTAGTTTTATAATTCAAAACATTAAAGTGAGTCTATCAGGATTTCTGTTACAAACCCTGTTTTTAGAGGTTTGTAACCTGGCTGTTAAAAAAAAAAAAAGAAGCCAAAACTTGGCACATAAGATCATAGCCAGAGAGGAAGCTTTGCACATGTATTGTATTAAAAAAGTATATTTTTTAATGTTAAAGGAATGTGAACCAGCAGAATTAGTTTTAATACAGTTTTGTAGACTCATAGGTTAGAACATGGATGAGAGTATCTTTACTTACTAATAAAATGTCTGAATTATTATTTTAAAATCTGCTACTGTTCCCTATAGCTTTTTCATAGTGTTGCTCCGTAGAAATAATGGTCTCCTGAGTAACTAAGGGCTTGTTTGCTTTACTTGCACAAATTATCAAAGTGAAATCAAGCAGGATTAAATTTACCTGTAAATAGAACAACCGGATTTTTCTTCTTCACTGTGATGCACCTTTGCTTTCCCTGGTGTATGCTGGGAAGATCACCATTAATGTCAGTGTAATTACTGGCAGTTTACACAAGAGAAAGAAAAGGAGGGAAATCAGGCCCTAAATGTTTGGGGTTTAATATGACAAAGGTGGTTTTTTAACATGCAGGATTTTAACATGCCAGATTAGCTATTAGGGACTGCCAAAAATAATGCTTGTTTTACATTTTGAATAAGCAGGTATTTACATAATAAAATGTATCAAATCTTAAGAAGCTGTTACTCTCAGGTAAATAATATGCCTGTTAAATATTTAAAGACATGTTTTTACATTCTACACTTCATAAAGAGAGGAAGAAAATCTAAAGAGATTACTCAACAAAAAAATTATATTCACTCAACACTTACGATCCAAGTTAAACCCTCGAGAGCAGAGGACTTAAGAAAAGGAGCCGCCTGCTGCTCCACTGCACTGAAACTCTTCCTGCACTCTGACAGGGGACAGTTCTGTACGTTGTGTCCTGAACTACACAACGACAGTCGTATGGCAGGATAAATTGTATTTAAAGAAATATTCTTTAAAGAAGTGAGTGCTTCTTCATAGGAGCCCACATTTATTTTTCAAGAAAACCACACAGCACAGTTGAGAATGTTGTTCCTCGGTCTGTCTGTCTGTTCAAAAGCAGATAGACCAAAAATCTTTGTTTGTTCAAGAGGCACAACACATGCTCCACTTAACTCAGAGAACGGCAGCTTTAGGAGGAGCTCATAAATGGGTGATACCTGCAGCTCCCCTCCACCCTACAGTGCTGGATGGAGTCAGCGGAGTGTATGGCTGCATCTTGGAGCAACCGGCACCCATCAGTATATGCAGCCCCACTACCTTGTTCTTCCCAGTAGCTCCTGTATCAGCACAGTCCTGCTCCAGGCTACATGGTAGATAGGTCTCAGCATGGAAGCAGCATCTGAACAGCTTCTGGATTGCTTTTTGAATTGCTTTTGGCTATGGAAGAATCTGGAGGACATTGTTATAGTAGGTCTCCAATTTCTAAATAGCTAAAGTCAAGTGAGATTAATTCCACCACCCAGCATCCAAAGGTAAAGCTTAACTTACCAACTCTTGTATGCAGCATCTTGTAGGCAGCCAGAGGGAGACTGATTTGCCCATTTAATTGCTGTCAGTGGTCAGACATGGAAAAAAGGTGGTTGCCCAGGTGAGCAGCAGGCTGGTACAGGTTCAGTAAACTCTATGGACAAATACACAATTCTGGTGGGCTACAACGGGTGCTGAATGTACAAACCAAGTATGCAGCTGCACACACAGACTTTCTCAGTATGGCTCCTAATGTTAACATAGATTTTTACTGTGAGATAAGAAATAGAGGGAGAGTTTTCTCACTTTTACTCCTCCCTTCATCAGAGGCACCATTTTCCCCTTTTGCATTAGCTGTGTCTACCCTGAGTATTTGCATCAGACACCTATTTGTGACAGCAAGTGGAGCATCAAAGAGACTGGGAATATCCAGCCTGACTGTCAAAGGTGTTTTAAGTTAATGGTAATGCTAAAATTCTGAACATAACACTGAAAATCCCAGAGACATGTCTTGGTGTGTGATCAGATCCATTAGGTATGACTGGAACAGCAATACCAAAGAGCAGGTGAGGTAGGACATGGAGGAAGCACATCAAGTGGTGTGCTACAGCTGCAAGCTGGGGGCTGATGATGGGGGTGGTGGGAGGAAGGCAGAGTGAGAGCAGCACAGCCTGCCTGCACTCCATTACCTCCTTGTAAATGAGAACTCATCAAGACTGCGTGGATACCTTAAAACTTTCTTACGCAACACTGAACCCTATTACTTATTCTAACACAAGTATCTGTGAAATCGCATTAGGGCTCAGAACAATGATTTTATGCGATGAATTGATTTTCAAGAGACTAAATGCATGGAATGGAGTGTGCTCAGTTAAAGAAAAAAAAAAAGAGAGAAAGAGGAGGTAGGAATATTCAGTCTTTGATCATCCAAATGCTGGACAGCAGCACTTAAATAGAGAGGGAAGACCAAGTACACAATACTCATAAATTAATGGACCCAAGAATTTACAAAGCTGTGAACATGACCTTTCCTGTATTTAAAACTGTTTTCTTTATAAAATATATTAAAAGCTTTGAAGAAGCATTTATGAGAAGAATTGTGAAGGTATTATTCAAGCCCAAGGTATTATATGTAAAACATTACTATGTATTACTCCACTCTTCAGTACATATAGGGCCAAGATCTTATGCTTCTGTCCAACACTCATCACAAATGTTTGCAAGACTTGGTCTTGATGGCTGGATATAATATCATTAATATGCCCAAGAATAGTTCACCTCGCTGGCCCAGAAAATGGCTTGGTGATTTACCTTAGCCCTCCAGATTTTAAGTGGTGCTTTCTGTTGAATTTTACATTGATCTCATCTTTACAGAACAATGTGACCATTAACTGTTGCAGTCCAGGAAGAATATCTGTGCGTGGCTGTTATTTTTCAGAGTGTCACTAGTATTCCTGGAAACATCTTAACTCTCAATATCTTCTCTCCTCACCTTTCTGACAAGGTATGCAATGAGACTCAAGAATTTCACAGGCTCTTCTGCCACAGAAGGGGACAAGAAATTAGCAGTTTTATGGTAAGTCCCATTGCGACAATGAGAGAAGCAGCTAAAATCTTAAGGAGGACTTTAAGAGTACTGAATTACTTAAGCAGCTTACAGAAGATCATTATTCTTGTTTTCCATTAAACTATTAAAGGATAACTAATGGATTTCTTCAGCAGCTGACTAAACATTTATTCTTCTAATTTATACTCTTATCAAGATGGGATTTTAATGCTTTTGACCACTTTTTTTTCTTTCTCCATTTGCTTGTTTCAAAATCTAACCTTAGAACAGAAACTGCAAAATATAGGTCAGCTTTTTTTTTTTTTTTTTTTTTTTTTTTTTGCAGTTTATAGGTTTCATTAAGCAATGGAATTAACATAATCCTTTCCTAATTACCACAGCTACCGATGCTTATCACTTCTCTACTTGAGAATGTTTAAACTAAAGAAGGACCATGCTATGAAGTACTCCAGATCTCTGATGGAATATTTTAAGGTAATCTTTATTCTGTTTAATTTATTGATATGAAATGAAATACCAGCACTGAGAGCTCTCACAAGTACAACTGCATGACTTAAAAGTCCCACATTTAACTTCTCCCCTGGGAAATGCAGGCAGGATGGCTGCCAGGGAGTGGGGACAGAAGTGATTTGGGGGATTTTTGGATTAGTCACTTGATTCAAAGGACCATGCTCAGTAATTCTACTAAAATAACATTGTTCTCGACACCATGTAATGTTTATGCGAGTTTCTGTAAAGGAAACTGTTTTTTTCAAGATTTCAATCTGCAAGTGATTATGAACTGACCCCCAATGAACCATAATAAAGCAATTATTTAGGCTTTAGTTAAATTTAGATTTTAAATTCAGTGAGATTTGCTGAAGCTTATTGCAGACTCAGAGAATTCTCCTTTTATTTCTGTGGAACTTCAGATTGTCTTATCTACATCTTGAAAATTTGCCTTTATCTTGAATCAAGTGCGGATCAGCTGATTGTCATGACTCGGTGATGTTTTCCTTTACCTTGTCAAATGCTGTTTACCCAGTGTAAGAATGATGAGTCCCCACTGTTCCTAAATTAAGAGCAAAACAGAATCTTCAGCTCTGCCAAGGTTTTGATATTTATATTTTACTGGTTAATGCTGTTTGAAGCATACATTAATTCTTGTACTTTATTACTACATATTATTTTGTAATTATGTAATTATACTGGTTTGTCAGCCCATCAGTCTTTTTTGGTTGGTTTTTTTTCAGCCTCTGTGAATGTGTTCCAGGCTTTGACATATTAGTACTGCAAACCAGCAAAGCTTTTAACACTGCAGTTTTAATATTTTCATGTAAATAGTGATAAAATGGTCGTTCTGCTGGAAAATTCCAGTACTATCATGCTGGCAAACACCACTTAGTCCTGACTTCTCTGGTGTCCTCCGTGTGTGTGTATCTTTGTAACTTCAGTAATGTTACTCCTGATCTTCTGTTTAAATGGAGGCTCTCTTGAAGTCGTTAGGAGTGCCTCTGTTCTACTCACGGAGTTTTCAGTCAGGGATTTGCACAGCAAATTAGATTTGAACTAGACACATGTATAGCCTCAATGTTTTCATGAAATGTGTTCCATCCACTTCAGATTTTATCCAGGATGAATGTAGATTGTCTCTTAAAAAAAGGTTATTAGACAAATCATTTGATAAACTTTTTCTGCAGAAAGTAATGATTTCTTAGAAAAAAAGAAAGGAGCAGGGGGGATTCTCTCTTCCCTTAAAATCACTTTACTTTCTCTAGCTGTACAAATAGGTACAATGAAGAATATTACTACTCCCAGCATAAGACCATTTTACTGCATCCACACAGAGAAAATGTCTTTCAGTGTAAGTGAAAATAAGAGAAAAAAATTTAAAATGTAATAAAATAGAGAAATCAGGAATGCTGGTTTTAGGCATTCAGTTGAAGCTGAGTATTTCAGCTAACGTTACTGTGTGTATGCTATGGGCACTGTGACTCATTTGCTAGAAGTAGTGTTTGAGTGTATACAGATTATACGTTCAGGATCTCTTTGTGTTAAAGGCATAGGAGGAGAAAAGCAAAGAATGGGAGCTATTAACTACGTATTAGTTTTGTGTTGCTGCACAATGTTCTCTGTGTTCGCTAGCAAGAATCTGTAATACGAATGAAATAGATTAACTGTTTGAATAGAGTTGTTATTCAAAGTTCTGCGCAATTTTAACTGTGAAAAGCAGCCCACTGTTTACAGCAGAGCTGGAGAGGAATTTTTTGGCAGAATTGTTTTTCATATTTTTCCTCACAAATGCCACTTTGTCCAAATTGAAACCATTTGTGGACAGAACTGGTTCTGATTAATTTCCAATTAAAAGTTTCAAATTGATATTTTTGACATTTCAAAACAGAAAATAACCATTTAATCATAAAAGAAGGTTTGAAATTTAGAGACAACTTGAAGTAAAGTATAACTGAAATGATAAATTTTTTAAATTGAAATCAAAGTTTTTTAGATTGGCAAAAGTGGCATCCTTTGATGCATTTCACTTAAAAGTTTGAGGAAGATTTTTATGTTTTTGAAAATGCGTTGTCAATGGTCATTGGCAAAAATATTTCAAATATTTTCATTGTCAAATAACTACCTCCAATCGAGATCTAGTCTTAGTCTTGACAGATCTAGTATTTGTCTCCAGATACTGTCGGGAACAATCCCCAGACAGTAGAAACTAACATCAAAGCTGCTTCTTCATCCCTGAAGACTTTCCAGGGGAGTTTAGGACCTCCCTCCTTCTTACTTATGACTGGATGACAAAAATACACACTACTATGCTTTGTACTGCAAAACACTCCATTTCATACTCACATCTTTAATGAAACACAGTGGCATGCCATATAGGAAAATACAGGCAAGGCTAGTATCATGGTTTGGGCAGTGTTTTCTGCTTTGGTCAATACTCTTTGGCAAGTTTAGCTGTGTTTCAGAAGTCAAGGGTAGGATTTTGCTCCCAGAGTCAGCTGTGTGACCTTGGACCCATGCCCTGGGCTGCTCTGTGCTCCGCTGAATCTCTGTGCCTCACATCCAAAACAGCGATTGCAGTAACCAGATGAATCTTGTAACAATGACGGTAATGCCTTGCAGAGAACTTGTAAAATTTGATTGAATTTTCACTGTGCGTGCTGACTTCTTTGCAAGGGACCTCAGAGTGATTGTTTTCAGAAAGCACACATAGATAACTTCAGCCCTGATACTACCACTTTTTATGGGAACTAAGTAAGATACCACCTAGTCTGCGCAAGACTGGGCTTTATTGTTGCTGGGCAGTCTTTTTGTACAGGGTTGTACAAGGTGCTACACAGACGTGAAAGGCAGAATGAGTAAGCAGGTAAGGAAAGTCAATTTATGCAAATAAAATACATAAAAACAAGGGCATTCAAGCAGATCCTTACTAAAAGTTTTATTTCTACGACTATGTGAATCCCAAGCCACCTTCCCTAGCAACTTGGGAGGGATTAATTTCATTAAGGCATCAACCCAAATTCTTTTTGTTTCTTATTAAAAGATTGCAGGTCCCCCTAAAGATAAGAAGTCATTTGCACTCTGAAGAACTTACTTTGTAGAATAAGTTTCTGTGGTAATTAAACCAATTCTTTGTGAACTACATCTGCTTTTACTGGAACTTTACTGTAGTCCATCTTTCATCAAGTGACTTTCAAGCTACTGGTTGGAACCTACCAATCATCCACCAGCCGTTTAATTATGGGACTGCTGTGCAGAGGTGTTCTGCTACATGCACTGTAGGTCTTGCAACGAAAACAGGGAGTGTTGAGCCTTGTGTCATCAGTATTCATGTACTTGTGTCACTTTTATTTACATTTTGGTTTTGTACTTACAGAACTCTTCAAAAGCCTCCCAGGCCCCCTCACCTTGGGGCGGCAATGGAAAGTGAGTATTTTCTGCTGAGTACTTCTCTCTGGGTACAAGTGGTTCCAAAGGCGGGGGGGGGGGGAATGTTTTGGTGCCTTTAAAGGCAAAGGACAGTCCATGACTCAGTGGTGTGGGAGCTACAGGTATGTTTCAAATATGTAGCAAGTAGAAAATATTTTTCTGTGCTACAGAATTGATCTTATCGCCTTGGACTTGTGATGGTGAGGGGCTCCCGGTGGCCTAAATCAAGTACCCATGTGAGCCATCCAGTATGGGTGGGAAGGAAGAGCTGAAACACACCTTCAACTTTGTGCAAAGCCTCCTTTAAGTCTAAAATCAGCTGTGGTGGGTCTGTGCTGAATTCTTGACAGTTTGCTTCTCAAGCCAAATGAAGGCCATAAAAATATCTGTTAATTAGCTAGTGAGTACCATGTCATTTCAGGAAGCCAAAGTAAAGTTAACCTTCATTGCAATGATTTTTCAATGATTCGTTCAGTAATGAAAGACCAATGAATATTTCATTGATATATGGTAAGTGCTGCTTAATAAAACTGAAGGCGTAATAGTGGTGAAAATGTGAAGGCACTTAGTCAACCAATTATCAGTGGCTTTATACTTACGTTAAAACACCCTCACCTCAGATATGAAGTCAGGGTAATGCAATTATGATCTGCTGTTCAATGAAGGTGCATTGCTGCTGCAACTTTGCCTTTATCTTGCAATGTCTGTTGCCACCTGACACGCATATCTGCTCCTTTCCCCTGCCACACGTACAGGTACAGGTAAAACAAGGGAGAAGGATTTTACCTTTCTTTCCTTCTTTATTTGAGTAGGCTGAATACTAGGTGAAGATGATTAATGTTAATGGTCTCTTTCTAGTGGTTCACAAGAAGAAATGAGTATTAGACACTCCAAGGAAACAAAGTAATAAAGCTGTAGAAGGGGTTGAAATTTAGTACACAAAGAATTGAAGTTTTCGAACAGACTTTGTTTTGAATCAGCACAAAACCAAAAATTCCAACATTTTGCTTAAAGGAAAATACTGTCTTAGATAATTCAAAATACTTTGGGATATATGTACATATATATACACACCAAATACACAAAATTATAATACAGAAGATATTTTAACATTGGAAAAGCAAGTACTAAATTAAATTATTCAATATGTACCAGTTTTTCAAGGCATTTAAATGTGAGTGAAACTTTGTACTGCAGTAAAAATACAGTAAGGTTTACATAAAGTTTTAGTGCTGAAATAGACCACTGGAGCATTACACCTCTTCTGTTCCTTAAGAAGTGGCTTATACCTAAAAATTTCATGGAGTGGAAGTTATTCTTTTATTTCTGTCCTATAATAGACCCTGATGAAGTGCATGCTTTGCAGGTGATGGCATCTCCCTTGCTATTTAAAGGAGCTGATTACGTGCCCAGGATTTAGAATCAGTGGGTTTTGACTGGAGGAGAAAATTCTTGTCTAGCCACAACATAGGCAGCAGAAACCCAGCGTTCGGGTCAGCATCACTTCTAACATAACACTCAGCTGATCAGTTATCTCCAGCTAACTTTGGAGATAAAGAAGTAAAGCTCTGAAAGTGCACACCTCTGTCTTTTGTTCAGAGAAGGAAGCACTTGATGTGTAAGAATAAGTGAATATGACAAGACCTTGTTGTAATGGTGTTATTACCACACCTGTGACCCAACGCGCAAAGACCACACTTAAGTCTTCTGTCCCCTCTGTCTGGAGTCTCAGAAGAAAAGCTCTCCAGCTGGCTCAGAGTTACCATATATCTCAGGTGTCTCCTGGTGGCCCCAAGGATTGTCAGGGGCCTGGTGCTGGCACTGCCAGCACGCGCTCTGCCTTCCCCAGGGCTACTCGCTCTACAGTTTCCTCTTATTCCCCTGCAAATTTGTACCAGATGGGAAGAGAAGTCGCACACCACAGAGGAGAGGCCAAACACCATCAGGGTATGGCACCACTGGAGGTGGATCAGCAGCCTGGTTCAGAATGGGGAGACAGCAGGGTATTCTTAAATCTTTTTTTGAACAAAGCAAAACTTATCTATTGCCATGAAGTGTAGTCTGCTCAGGATCTCAGACCTTCAAATATCTCAGCTTGGCTTGCTGGAATTTTTGGCCACTGTTGTTTGAAAGGGTTGTGAACCTCTACGAAGTTGGCCTGAGTTCCAGGCTGGCAATGAAACAAATTTTCCCTGGTTTCATTACAGAAATGTTTCCCACCTCTAGCGACAGAAAGCACAAAATAGAGAGATTTAATAGACTCACCACAGTAATAATGGCTGTGCACAACAGGGTAAATCCAATGAACAATGTGCTTTATTTGGCAGAAGTGCGTCAGCTTGTTGTAAGTGGCTCTAACAAAATACTCCTGTTCTCCTCAGATACTGATGATTTTTAACTGCTCCCAGACCTAATCTAGTATAGTTCAGCTCTTCTGTGCATTAAAGACACTGTGGCGTGTCAAGTAACCAGGATGCTTTGAGACTTAAAAATAAAACGTTTGTGCCATAGGATATGCTTAAACTATAACACATAAGCTGTGTAAAAAGCTACTAGCTGCTGAATTAATGTGGTCTCTAGCTCTGGAAAAAGAATGTATCACAGGAGCCTGTTGTTGAGCATAGGTAGTAGCAGGGTACTGCTGGAAAATCTGCAGCAAAAGCTGTTGCCAGAAATGCCTTTCAGCCCAAGGCCGTGCCGTGGTGGCAGTGTGTCCTACAGCACCTGCAAGGGATCAGCACAGCAGGTCTGTGCCCACGCTCCATGTTCAGGACCGCTGACGGTGGCTTGTAAAGCCAAGAGGAGGAGCCCTTCTGTCCTGGGGTTTGGGTGAGGTCCATAATGAGTCTGAGTGAGCTTGATGCTTGTTGCACAGCATGAGGCATCAGTGGCCGCCTGTCAAGAGAGAGGTTGCAACATCCCCATCCAGAGAGTTTTGGTGTCTTTGCTTCATGCAGAGAACGCTGGGAGCGTCTTGGCCCTGCGTTTCAAGTGTATTCCACAGCAAATCGAATGCATTTGTTTAGGTAAGTGGTTCCAAATGGGGGCAAGAGAAGAGATTTTTGGAACCCTTAATCTTGTTCACTGAAACAAATTTTCAAAGAGAATAGCTGTATGTGAGCGTTCAGTGCTTGCACAGCTCTAAACATGAGCTTGCTGTGCTGACCTCCGCACTGCCTGCAGCCAGCAGGTGATGCCTAATTGCTGGTGTTGGAATTAAAGGAAAATCTATATTGGAACATTAGTGCTGCACTAAGTAGGTAACTTAAAACACTGCTCTGTACAAAACTGTGCGGATGAACTGTAGGCAATTAGAAACAAATCTCCATAGCCAGTCTTAAAGAATCCTATAGAGATATTCATAATCCTACAGTACCCTCAGCTCCTAATACTGCTCTGCAGGGTGCTTTTAAGACTTGCACTTTACTTATTGTGGTGACTGTATTTGGAGCAAACTGTCATTGTGGTTTCCACAAAATGCTTTGATAATAAGCCAATATTGCACATTGAGTGTTTTCTAACTGCCATTGCAGCTTCTGGCAGCAGGTAGAAAAATCATTACAGCTATGAGATACTTCTTTCTCTGAAAGATTGCTCTATTTTTATGATAGATTTTTTTATTTTTTTTAAATAACAGGTTCATTTGTAGGGAGAATTAAATCCCTTTTTATTTTCATCATTCCCAGTTTATAAGCTCTCCTTTGTCATAAAGCCAGGAGATAGTACTGCACGTTCTCCCCTGACTGGGGTGCAGAGTTAATTTTTCCAGTGAATTTAGCATGGCAATGAAGTGGTGTGTGGAAGGGAACTCACTCTCCCTTTACCTCTCACAGGAGCACAGAAACGCCATCGCCCATGTCCCTGAGCCCGTCCCCTGTCAGCTCTGCTGGAAGCAGTGCAGGCACCACCGGCTCCTCCTTGGCGGGGACCATCACCATCCCTCAGCGCATCCACCACATGGCTGCCAGCCACGTCAACATCACCAACAACGTCCTGCGGAGCTACGAGCACTGGGATATGGCTGACAAGCTGACTAAGGAGAACAAAGGTGCTCTGCTCGGCTTCTTCCTTGTCCCCTTTGGCTCATCAGCTTTAGCTTTCTTTCTGTTCTCGTAGGCGTTGTTGGGAATTGGACCCAGAACCATCGCATCTAAGAGCACAACTGTGACAGCTTGAGTGAACAGACCAAATCTGCTTGCTGGTCACTGTAGCCAATGCGTATCTTCTCTTGTCAAGCACAGAGGGGGGATGTGTAACACACGCTGAACATGGGGTTATCAGAGCAGCTGGCAAATAATTTAGTGAACATGAGCCCCAAGTGATGAGAGCTTTTGAGTCTGCGAATTCGTTCACAGTTTCAGCTTCTCATAGAGCACCGAGGTTATTTTCATACTGCTCTGTCAACCGGTTTAAGACTATTAAAATGCTAGCTAGGATAATAAGCAAACATTAGATTTTATGTTTATGCAGGGAGTCCGATTAGGAGATGTCCACTGAAAGCCATGACCTTGACTCTCCTATGGTTGGATTGCAAATCTGCTTGTTTATTCCTAACAACAAAATGTAAGTCTTTACTACAGTTGTTTCAAAGGAGTTTTGGCAAGCAGTTTGTGACTGGGTTGTATCGAGTCTAGTGGAGTGGCTGAGATGTAACTAAAGGACAAATTTGGCGTATTGTTGGCCAGCCGTGAACTTCCCCATGATAATGTAATTATTCAGATTCCAGCTTTGGGCTTACACAAATCATTGACAAAGCTTTCTTTGACACTAGAGATGCAGAGCCTGACTGGGAAATATTCTCATCGTGAATTGGCTCATTCTCTTAAATTATACTGAGATTTCAGATGGCTGACTTTCCCTGACAAATGTGCTCGCTGTATGCAGTTTGATCTTACTCCCATTAATGTCAGTGGCAAATTTCCACTGATTTAGAGAAACTAAGCTTGAGATTTATAGAGTTTTATGTCTGAATGGTAGGTCATAATGATCTATCCCTGGATGAGGAACAATAATAGAAGTTCTGTCCAGTCCTCCCCGCTGCTTCTTGTCTTTGTTCGCATTGGTTAATTTAGTAGCAGTGCAGTCATTTTGGATTTTTTCCATAGCTGCATCCATTTTCACAAAATGTGAAAGTGATTCCCTGTCAAATGTACTGCAGAATGTTACAGTGGGAATGCAGAAGGATGCTCTGATAGGAGAAAGAGATGGCGATAATCTTGTAATTAGCCCTGTGTATTGTGGAGTTGTTAAACGTTCTACTTGGTATTGAATCAAAATAGCTCAGGCATTCAGCCAGCAGACAGAAAATGTACCCAGCCGCTGCTGTTATCAGTCCTAGAGCTGGATGAGAAAAAACCTGCTGACTCTCTTTCTGCATTTCCCCCCCGCACACTTCTTTGTTCTCGTTTTGATTTACGATCAAATAAACCCAATTCTGCAAAGCCATATAGGAATAATCTTTATTCAGATGAGCAGTCCCTTTGACTTTAGTGGCACTGGATGCATGAACACGGGTTTCTCACATGAGCAAGACCTCTAGGGTTGTGCCCTGTTCTTTCATATCTTGTTCCACAAACTGCAGCCATGTTACAGGGAATGGAAAGTTCGTGTTACTTCAAATTTCGTTTAAGTATTATAAACCATTGGAGAGAGATTGGTTTCATACGTGCTATAGCGTGTCTGTCTTTACATTTTGTCTGGTAAGATACCTCATTTCTAATTAAATACTTGATTTAAAGTTGCATGCTTAAACACAAACTGCAATTTGAAAAATTCATGGTGTAACAAAAAAGTATATAAGAACTGCGGTGGTACTCTGCAGGTCTTCATTATATCACATGATGGGTTCCATTTACAGAAGGATATATTTAAGATGCTTTGACGGGAGAAATGTTACAGTGTTTCATGAAACCTAGCTGTAATTACTGTAGTAGATGTCATCTGTACCTCTCAAATAATTCAAAACACCTGTATCTTGCTGGCTGGGACAGGACTCATCCCTTTCACATAAGCTATCTCTAATCCACCTTTGCCAACTGGACTGGCTGTAGCAGTGCCCAAGCTCTGGTACACTGGCGTGTGGACTGTGAGTTCAAAAATGCCCCATGACAGCAGGCAGGATAGGTGCAAACCCCAGACTCTGCCTTGAGTCCCAGGTAAAGGACAGATCTCTTGGCCTCTCACTCAGGGTTTTGGACAGTTGGTTCATCATAAAAAACGAGATTTACACCCCCCGCTCCTTGAAATAAGAATGCTCTCAAAAAACAAACAAACACAAACTGACCAAGAAACCCATATTTAAGATAAACATGAATTTTCTTTGTAAAAAAAAAAAACAGATCCAGTCACTTTTTTTTTTTTTTTTTTTTTTTTTTTTTTTTGTGGTCAGCTCTTATTGTTTCTGTTGTATTCTGAATCTCAGGGTGTGTCTTGCCCAAGAACACATTCCTGATGAGCTAATAGAGATGGGTATAAAAATGTGGCCCCATCGTTGTAATGTCTAATAGCCTTTACCTCTGAGTCTTACTGCTGCCATAGATATTTCTTAGGTCATGGCCATGCAGACACAAGAGATTTCTTCCACATTTTGAGCTGTGCAGCCTCCCCTTGTCCACGGCTGTCAGCTTAGGTTTTGTGCTCCTCTGAGTATGCCTGCACGCTCCCAGTTTGGACTTGACTCATGTCCAGCTGGCTCAGAGCAGGAGACAGAAGCCTTTCTTGTCAGCCTGACAAAAGATGTGCCATTAAAATAAAAAGGCATAGCAAGAGGGAGAACAGCAGAACTGTGACCTGCCAAGCTGATCTGGTTTGAAATGGAAAGTGGGAACATACTGTCGTGTACCTGTGGTGGAATGTCCCCTGGTCAGTACAGTTTAGAGTGTGTGGGAGAGTAGGTGGAATTTGTCATAAACTCTGTATATGTAGCAAGCCAGGCTAAACTTCAGAATTCCCAAAGCCAACCCATGGGCTGGTTTGTATTGGATCGCTTAGAGAGTTGTTCACCATTTATAACATCAAACTCTCAGCGGACTTTACAAAATCAGATAATTTTTTTAAGCTTCCAAAGATAGCGGCACTTTTGACTCTACAGTCGAAAACTATCAGCTCTGTAGTGACAAAGGCCTGTTCTTTCACGTATAAATTTAATAAGTGACTTCAGTGCTTGTAGATTTTCAAGAAATGTTAAACTGAAATTAGGCTTTAAGGTGAATCTCAGTGTTTAACGCAATTATTATTTATCTGAGCCTAGAATGAGATCTCTAGAATGCAAGTACGACAGTGCATTATTTCACTTCCAAATGTATTGATTTTACGCTGGAAGAATGAAATAAAAGACAGAGGAAGGAAGATTAAAAGTAACTGCTGGCTGCAGCATCTTAACGCAACTGGTGATAGCCCTAAGCTTTCATTATGCTTGCCTCCAGCCAAATCACTTTGTGCTGTGATACTGCTGTAGCTCCCAAGCTGACCAGGGTCAGGCTGTCAATACTTGGATAGAAGACCTCAAAGCAGCACTTACTTGCTGAAGAAAGTACTGATAATGATTTTGTACCCATCATCTGCTCTCCCGAACTGCAGCCAATACAGTGTTAGCTGGCTGAGTGCAGCGCACCGGATTTTAGATAGGGTGAGAATGTAAGGGCTCAGTCACCAGTTATAGTGATTGTCGGTTGTTATCTGAGCTCTGAGGGGCTTTAACTGAGAGCGAGCTCCCACTCGCCTAAATATAGTGGAAGTGTTGTATATGTGCGGATGCCTGTGTCCCGGTGAGCAAAAAGACAAGCTGTGGGAGAACAGAGGACACAATCCAGTTCTCCATTGAAAGCAATTAGGAAAGGTCTGTTGGCCCTAGCAAGATTAGTCTTTCACCCAGAGAGCATCTAACACGTGGCATAAAGTAAACCGGTGTGTTGCTTCCTAACTATGTCTCTCTGTTTAGTGACCTCCTGTTAACCCTTCCCAACACCGGATCCCAGTGGCCTTACCCATCTTTTCTTTCCCCTCATCTCCCAGATGCCATTTTCCTGCTGTGTTCCCTGTCTCCTCTTCCCTCTCCCCTCCAACCCCACACACATCCTCTGGGTCTGCAGCTGGAGCAGGATGAGCAGAGGGCCAAGACTGCTGAAACGGCAGTAACAGAAATTGGAGGGTGGGGAAAAGAGCAAGCAAGGTCATCTGCAAGATCCAGGCTAGCTCTTCATGCCCAGGAGAGGGTACAACCTAGACAAGGAAATGCCACAGTTAGTTGCCAGCTGTTTAAATCATGCAGTCAGCAAACCTAGGCTCACAAAAATGAAAGTGCTGATCATCAGAGCTAAAGGAAGACTATTGGCAACCATTCATACCATGTTGTAGTTGACTTCCATCGTGGATAATCTAATTTGGTCTGTTTAAATATATTGTTGCCTTTGTTTAAATTCTTTCCTACTGACCATGCGCTCATGTGCACAACGTCTTGAGAACTCACTAATTACACTGCTGCTACTGAGTGGGAAATCATGGTAATACATGTATTTTTGTACCATTGCCTGAAACAATGACTTCTGTTTCTTGTGTATTGCAGAATTCTTTGTAGACCTGGACTCAGTGATGGGACCCTTAACACAACACAGCAGTATGACCAATCTGGTTCGTTACGTTCGCCAAGGACTCCACTGGCTCCGCATTGAGGCTCATTTGTTGTAGTGACTGCTGCCCCATTCATTACATGCCCATTCTTCTACCTCTACCAGCGCAGAGACGATCACTGGTGGAACTCCACTCATTTCTGGAAGTTTATTCATGTAACTTCATTTTTATTGCCTTTTTTAATATCCTATCTATTGGAAGTAGAAGTCACCATAAATGGAACTTATGACTCAAGAGCAGTATGTGTTGTACCACCTAATCATTTTCAACAATTTTCTATGCCTTGTGTCTCCTGGATCCTGCCATCCTTATGTGCTTTATGGAACGGTACATTCCCTGCAGTATTGTTTTAAGTCCATGCTGCCTTCAAGTGAAAACAAAAAAGCACTTTGAGAAGATATGGATTCCTGAGAAATAGTACAAAGCGTCTTAAATATTTGAGGGTATATATGAAAAGTCCCTTCTGAAATAAATTAGTAGGAGTTATAGCCGTTCATTCAAAATTGTCTTCTGAATCTGAACCAAGCTTTTCGACGCTTAATTCTGGCATCATTACCTGACACAGTACATTCCTAAGATTTCATACTTCCTGTAGGCTTAATCTCTAAAAGAGAACATTGAATATCTTACAGGTACATAATGTAAGATCACCAAAGGTGTTAAGAGGTAAAAGGTTGAAGGAATGCCTCATTAAAGAATGATGACACACTATGCAATGAGGTTTTGATATTCCATTCTTCCTGTTTATTGTTGGCTTAATAATTTCAGTAGGCGGCAGAATTTATTGCAGTTTTTAGGCAATTTCGAAATATTAGCTTTCATAGTCTTATCTACCATTCCTGTACTAAATCTGTGAATTTTCTTTCAGTTTTACTGTTTAGTCTCAAACAAATACTCATCCAAGATTTTTTTTCATAGAACAATCTCTCCTTGCATAGTGACTCAGTGAAAGCAGATTTTAACAGGACCGCTGCACTCTAAGCATTGATATTGTATGTAAAAGTTCATTAATAAGTGTAAGCAGATTCTTCATGAAACTCTCTAGAAGTTTAACTAACCAGCTACTGTTGAAACATTATAATTCCATGTGGCATCAATTTTCACCTGTTTTGTTCATTTCAGAGCATTAGAAACGAACAGTATTATCTTGCTATCTTGAAAACAATGTCAAATTAAATAAAATCACTAGATTTACCCAAAAGCAATATAACATTTGTTTAATAATGGCCATGAATACTTCAGTCAGATTACCTATTTTCCAAACTCTGCATCTGTTTACCCACGCTGTCATGTTTTGGACCATTCCTCTAATGCGTGAATAATAATGAGACAATTCAGATAGAATTTCAAAGCAATTGTGAATAAATTACACCATTTCACATTTGCTCTTTCCTCTTCTTTTCTTCCCCTGTTATAGACTGCACTGCTCTTCTGGTGCCACTGTAAGAAGCGCTGGTGCATGAAACAAAACAAAATGAATTTATATCAATAATTCACAAGACTTTAAATGGTCTCATCTCATTCTTGATATAACGCCTGCATACCTTACTGAACTGTAAATTCCATTTCTATAAACAGAAAATGCTTATAGCAATGTAAATATTATTCTGTCTCATCTCATTGAAATAATACAATATGTGTATTAAATGCCATCCAGATATTAGTTAATTGCAATTACCTTCTGCTATATAATCCTGTATATCCTTTAATCTGGTGAGTTATTGGATTCTACTCACTGGGTTGTGACCAGATAAATAGGACAAATTTGCATTTAAAAGGTTCAGACTGTTACGATTTTTAGAGCAGGCCTTGGTTATTTGCAATAAGAGCAGTTTAAGGACTCTGCCCAATGCACATTTAAGACAAACATTACTGTAGCTGTTGTATATTAGCTTCCTGTAGTACTACCTTTTCTTAAAAGTCAATAATTCCTAATATTTTATTCCACAAGAGTATATTGTAAATTTAGCCAACGTGCATCGTTAGAGAAATCATCCCATTTAGGGTTGTCTGCAAAGGACATTTGCAGAACATGCACATCCTGTGTTATCTGCGCATTCCTGTTCCTGAAGTGGTCAATACACCCTTATCTGTTCTCTGAGGGGTTTGGTAACATGGCCGAAATGTGAATCTGACAGCATTTGTCACGCTGATTCTGGCCCCAGTAGCTAACGAATAAAACCACAACAGTGAGAACTGTTCAGAAATGTAGATGAAAGGTGGTTGTTGGGATTTTTTAAAAGAAAAAGAAAACAAAACACTTGAAGTATTTTATTTTTTTGAACAGGGTGAGTACTTAGATGAAGGTAGTGTTGGGACGGTTTTGTCATAAGCCAGGGTTTTCCATTCTTTTTGCAAGATCTCACTAATGAGGTTCAGTAACTCTTTAGTCTAATTAAGTGCATTGTCGTCACTTGTTCGTTTAATATAGACTGAAATCCTAGACTTCCATGCATTTATGAAGGATAGGTATGTCTTGAAATATAATCTTCAGAGACAATACTTAGACAAAGAGTTAGCTGCAGTCACTCAGTGAAGACAACGTATTATCTTTCCCCTGTTGCTTGCAGTAAACGGACTCCTATCTCTAAATTTACCCCGTGTTCACAATCTTTTGCTTAAACAGCTTAAGGAATTAGCCCACCTGATTTTGTATCCTGTGACTTAGTTTGAAATGTCTGCTGAATCAATGGCACGAGTATAATAAGTCCAGCAGTCAAGTCTAGGATCACAAGCCAACTTACTATTTAGCAGTCTTGTTTCAAAAGCGGCTTAGAAACAAATTAAATACGGAGAGTGAATTACCGTCTTATCCCTGGGGATGATGCTTCTTTTGGGTTAGTTATTAAGGATTATTGCACTTTTACAGGCACTATATTCATCTCATTTCAAATGCCAACATGTCATCTTTGTGGAATCATTTTACCCCTTAAAATATTACTTCCAGCAGAGTTAATCAAATGAGGTTGGTTGTTTGTTTCAATCCATGGAGAAGCAGCATGTGTTTGCTTGGACATTTGCTATGTCTGCTCTTAACACTGCCCACTTCAGGCATTCAAACTCATGAACCAAGCACCAAAAATTACAGGATTGGCTTTGAATCATGGGTTATTTTTTTTGTAAATAAATTTTTTTTGGTTCCTGTATTGCCTTCTGGATGCTGAGCTTTGAGACTGATTTCATGACACGTTTTCAGGCATTTTTCAAGCATACCGAAGGCCAGAAATGCCACATTTGTTTTTAATAGTGATAAACTGGGACAGTGATGTAATCTCTTGATTTCTGCAGCTGGGATTTAAGAAGGACACAAAGCTTCATAAAAAATTGCCAGAGCTGACAAGACTGTCATTTGTGTCCCATGCTTCAGGAGGTTTGGAGCAATATCAATAGTTCAGCAGTGAAGGGAGCATGCCAGTAAAGGGCTAAACACAAGCATTTGGGAGCTCCATCAGTATGAGATCCAAGGGAACAAAGTCCTAAGTGCTCAAGCGAGGCATTTACATAGCGCTTAACCTCCATGTCAAGAGCAGCAGCAGGTCTAAAGTGAAGTATTTGACAATGCGGAGGCAGAATATCCTGCTCTGAGTGCAGTATCTCTAGCCATGAGATGTGTGTTGGGTCCTTGAGAGCAGGGGTCGAAGGGAAAGCCTGAGATGATGTATCCCATACGGGCCGTGTTCCCCTAGACCATGTCCCATTGGTCACTGATCTCAGCTATGTTCCCTCGGTTCCTTTCAAAGGACAAATCACTCTTCCCGCACTTAGCAAACTAACAGTGTGAACGGTTCGTGCCGAGTTTGGATAGCCGGGTTTGGCCCACTAGTTGTGCTTTTATTTTATATTATTTCATTTTGTCTTATCTTTATTTTTTTGTCATTCTGATTTAGCTTACAGCCTTTTTGTTGATAGTGCTGGTGGTAACTTTCAGAGCTTGCTTCTTATAGCTTAATTTCACTTTTTCTTACATGACCTTTGGACTTCTAATCATTTAAATAGTCTCTCTGTGATTATATTGTCTTATTTATAAATGACCTCCTTTGAAAGATAGGGACAGGTCTGTTCATATCAGTGTGGGGTTTTTTAAGATTAAAGATAGAGATCTTTATTCCTCCTAAGGAAACAAAATCTGAGAAATCTGGACCTTAATTTCTATGCTTTATTAATTTCACAGAATTTATGATGTTCTTCCATTATAACAGTTTAGATTTACTGACAAGTTTTCAGGTGCTTTGGAACGAATGTTTTCATTGTATTTTTGTCAGTATTTAATACTGTCTAAATCCGATTATTAGTTTTGTGAGTGCAACTTCAAAGATAGCAAAAGTGGGGCTGGTAAGGATTCTGACCTAGGTATTAATATACTACTTTGCTTTGTGTTCAGGAGAAACTCCACTACACACAGTATTGAAGCAAGCGTGTGTGTGTGTGTGTGTGTGTACACATATGTATGGAATTGGATATGGATTTGCAACAGAAAGTCCTTGCTCAGTACTTCATAGCATAGGAAGAAAGATGCGATAGCCATAAAGAGAAAACACTCTTACCACTGCTGAGTGGTAGCGGAGTTACTGAAGTGTTCCTCTGTAGTTTGTGTATAGTCCTATTTGCATCTATTGTCTCCTTGCAGGCAATGAAGGTATGACAGAAGGTAGCAGCAACTCTGTCATCTTGGTCCTGTGGTCCTTGAAGTCAGTGTCAAAACTGAATATGCTGTCAACGTTCTGTTTTTTCAGACGGTTAACTCATTTGCAATAGACCGGTCTCTTGAAATTTTAAGAAAGGCAAAATATTTCACGAGTCGCCAAAGAAAATTAATTTGTCCTTTTCAACCAAGTGTAGAAATGTCCTATATTTGGGCAGGCCTACAGACCAAGGTGTCTTTGTGATGGGCCTTTGCCTCTCGCAGCATCTCCCCCATCTCACCGGAGTGCACTGGAAGGGAGGCAAAGGGGATGAAGATGAGAAACCAGTCCACTGTCCTTATGACATCTTCCAGCTTTACTTTACATACTATTTTATAAATACAAATAAAACAAGTCTCCTTAATGTTGGGAGGGCTCAATTCTTCTATTTCTAATACTCTTCCTGGACTTCCATGGTACAACCAGACCACTATACAGAGCAATGCATATGGGCATTCTGTATTGTCTAATGAGAGAGAGATACATATCTCTCACTAGATATAGTGGCATGTTTTAGATATATCACTTGATTTTTTGTAGCCTATATATATAGGCTAAAAGCTCAGTTAGATTCTCCTTCATTATCAAAACCTCCCTGCTACTGAATGCAAAATGTTCCTGCCTGACTTGCAGAGTAGCCTCTTCTCTACAGTATTCTTGTCAGACCTGCCTTTCTGGTGGACTCGGTAGCTTTATTTTAGCCATTCTGTTTCAAAGATATTTTGTCTATTTCTTTTGTCTTCCAAGATCAGTGATTCCAATCATCTCACGCCAGTTTAAACCCATGGTGGTAGCTGTTGAAGTCAGAAGAGGTTGAGTTCAGATCTTGTGTACAGCCAGGGGGATCCCACAGCTCTACAGATAGAAATGAGAGCAAATTCAGGTGCAGATGAGTTACTGCATAAAACTGGTGTCAGATGAGAATCAAACCTGGCCTCATCAGGAGGCACTTCAACAGAAGTACTACGAAGATAAGCTGTGCCCAGAACCACAGGGTATGTAGCAACATCTCAGGCAGCTCATTGACACTGTAATCATATTAGGCAATGGTAAAGATGTGAGGCGTCGTTTAAAGAAACTGGGGCAAGTTGGTGTGGTCTGGCATTATGAATTTAACCTGTGTGTGCTTCTTGGGAAAGGGGTTTCATGACTGTTGATGTGTCCTGCAAAGTAACACCTATACCTACCTATAACACCTACAAAATCCAAATATGGCACCATCCCATGCAATTCCTTAATCCACCTCCGGGTGCCACCACATGTCACAAAGAGCTAATGCTTGTCACTGCCCTGAAGTCGCCATAGAATTAAACCATTTTTCCCTTACAACTCCAGCAAGGACCAAGCCCAGGGACCCAGCAGCCAGCTCAAGTAGCGATGTGTGTACTCAGTGCTTTGGAGAGAGGCCACAGAAAAGACCTGACCTTGCCTGCCGCGGGCTGTGGAGCCACACAGAGCTCCCCGAGCCTTCAGCCTGCTCGGGGTGTTGGACTACTACAGGTCTGCACAGTGTGAATCCCCACATAGCCCTGGCCACAGTACCGGTGTGCAGGAGACACGGTGGGGGACCAGTGCTGTCCCCAACAGGACTGAGTGACCCCAGCCCCACCACCTGGGTGCAACAGAGCTGTGGCTCTGCCATTGCTCTTAGGTCTTGGTCCTCTGCGGCTGGAGATGGGACTTGGATTTGAGCACTCGCTTTTACTTGCACTGCATCTGGAGACGCTAAACAAGTTGACAGAAGCAGTGCATGCAGTAACGTCACAAAACTAAGGCAATATTCAATGTATGCAGAATCGCAATTTACATTGTAGTGTCCACAGGACCGCCTGTGCTTACAGGACTCTAGCTGAGTCCTGCTGATGCCAGTGGTGAAAGCCATGTGAGTGGGTGATGCAGCTGTTTGAGACTTGTTTTCTTTGATTTTAACTTAGTTCCCCTCTATGCAAGTTCTGTAAGCTCTCTGTGCTGGATGTAAGTTTACTCACAGTTGTGTGTCACCCTGTTGTAATTCCATTGAAAAACCCATCAAGTAGAGATAGCCCTAATTTCTACTCGGTTATTTCCTTCCCTGAATTAGAAGGAAAGTCAGATTCTGAAGTGAATTCCGTTGTTTTAATGGACAACAGTAACTACAGTGGACCAAACTTTGAGCTAAGCAAATATAACGTACCTTGTCTCGGCTCGTGGAATTCATGGGACCAGATTCTACTCTCATATGGCAATCATGCGTGCAAGTCTTGCGGATTTTGCTGAGCACTGTTTATCAAAGGAGAAGCTGGTTAACAAAAATGACATAGAATTGCTGGAGTTAAGTTTATTGAGCCAGAACTTCAGTTGCATTAACCCAATTAATTCAATGGAATTACACCCATTTTTGTTCTGGCTGAGCACCCACCCCAGTGAAGTTAGTTCAAGGTCTCCGGACTAGTGCTGGAATAACTGCAAGCAGACTTGCTCTTCAACCAGACCGTATGTTGACTCAGCCCTTGCTCAGGGAAACCAGCATTGACTTCGGTGACAAATAACGTGGAATTGCGGACGTGAAGAAGCTGTGACCCACTGGTGGGAGGCCTTTACCCTTGAATTTATGAATGAACTGAATAGTGGATAGCAACACACAGGCTTTATTTATGACCGAGGTAGAGTACGGGTTCCTCAGCTGGTGTAAACTGGGATAGGAGTACTGATTTCAGTGGAGTTCATGCAATATGCACACGCTGAGGAGCAAACCCTCTAACCCCAGACTAATTTTTGCCAATATATCTCTATGCAGATAAACTCCCAAAGCTTTTATCATCATGCCTTTTTTACTGATCATGCCAATGAAATGATTAATGTACCATAATCCTTGCCTGTAAGGAAATATTGTACTTTGCAAAGCTATGCAGTATAGAGCGCATCGTAAAACGGCTTTAGACCACACAGTCTGGAAAAGCGTTATCAGAAACTAGGCTAACAGAGCAGCTTTTTATCTGATGTCGATTACACTTTCACTCTGCACTTCCACCGCTGAGTTTTACATATGGAGTGAGTGACGGTTGTACGTTTCCGATGACTGTGGGCCAAAGCTTCAGCTGATGTGCCTCGAAGTAGCTCCGTAGATGTCAGTGCTGATTTACACCAGCTGAAAAACCAGTCCTCTCCCTTTTCCTACTGTGCTGTGTGCCCTAATGCAGCTTTATAAATACATACTGAAGCAGAGTATATACGAACTATTCTGATTCAGCAGCAGATAATCCCTGCTAAAAGAATTGGAGGGTGATTTCTGCCTGTCATCTAGGCTTGCATATGTTTTGGTTTTAACTAAAAGGCTTGTTGCAATTGCATTACCTCTGAGTTTAAATATTTACTGGCATCAGCATTAGCTTGCATAGAAAAATGGCAAATAAATTCAAAAGTGTCAGTCTAGAGATGGAATCTGTTACTTTAGTTCAAAGACATTGCAGCAGGCTAAAGTGGTTTTTCTACACCAAATGGGTTTTGTACATTTAAAAGTCATGGCAAATATTTATCTAGGCCCAGTTCTGCCGTTCTTCCCCTGAGCATCCTAATCGGCAGGTTGCTCTGCTGAAGTCCACAGGAGCAACTGTGTAAATTAGTGCTCAGCACACAGGTTGCAGAATCAGGCACCAAATATATTAGGTTGATGCAATCAGGAGTTTAATTTTAGCCATATGTGTGATTTGAGGACACTTAAAAATTATGTACATTTTATCCAAGCTGACAGTCCTTGTAATTCCATAAAATATTGTATAATTTATTCCTGTCTGTATTTTTGACATCTCTGGGTTGCATATCTTCTACTCAATCTTAAGTGCTGGTTTTTTAAAACCCACATTCAAAAGTCTAAGACATATTGTCACAGAATATGAAAACAAGTCAAAAGATCTGGTTATTTTTTGCTTTGATTTTGAGCTCTCCTTTCGTTCGTGTTTTGGCTTTGGCTGTAGTACTCCCGATATTTTAAAAATGGCTCAATTCAACTCCAGTTGCTTCCTGTCTTCTGAAAAAAAGCAAAATACAAATAAGGTTCAGGAAAATTAATCCTGGCAAACTCAGTGGATGTTTGCTCTTTCTAGTTGTCTTGGTTTTTTTAACCTAGCCATGCTGGCTGTAGTCTGGTATGTTCATTCTCTTGCCCACCGTTTCTGGCTGTTGGGGCAAATATTATTTTTTCCTTTTTTTTTTTTTTTCTTTTGTGTGTATGTGTGCGTGCACGCGCATGTATAATTAACCAAAATATCAGGAAAATTTATATATGCTTTCTTCTGGTTCCTGGAAATAGAGCAACATTATGACCTTACGGTCTTCCAGCAAAAGTCAGATTTAATTTCTGCATTGCAGTGCAACTTAATTAGCTATTGGAATTAGATTACGATTTACTAAATGGCCCTTTACCTTACATTCTTACTTTTTATTTACTATTGAAGTAGCCTTTTTTTTGTCATGTGTGCAAATATCATATCAATAGTCATTGCAATTCCACAAGGTGTCTTTGTTCTAAACAAGCATGTTATTCTTGTAAAGTTTTAAGTATAAGTTAAGATGTTTTGTACAGACCAAGGTAACTGTTAAAATGTCAAGCAATTACTGAAATGTTGTATAGTTATAAAAGTTTGATTTCTTTTGCTTTATATGTATAAAATTGTATCTTGCCTGTTTTGCTTTGTATTTCCAACGTGTTGCACAATTACGCATTTTGTTTACATTTGTTCCCTCTTCAGAAAAAAAGAAATAACAGTAATACTTTATGTACAAACATTTTAAATGTACTTTTGTTGTTTTTAAACACAATGTCTCTGTATAAATAATATTGGTTGAACTGGTACATTTGTGTCTCTCATAGAGGGATTAATTATACTGCCAGTGCATTGAATTATTTAAAAAAAAAAAGTAAAATAAAATTTTTATGAAAATGTAACCCATTTTATCACTATAAATTATTCCGTCTTCCGCTATTTTCTCATTCCCCTCTCAGGATACAATAAGTATGGTACAGTAAGTACTGGTTGCGGGAGAGCTGTCATTGGTTTTAATTTTTAATCAATGTGTTTGTGTCATTGCGGAGACTTAAAATGACTTGATGTTAGAAAATAATGTCGTGCTGATACCAGCCGTGAGGTAACAGGATCAATAGCGTCTTTTCCCCATCCCTGAGGGGCCTCAGCCGCAAGACAGCAGCCTCAATCCTGTCTGTCCCAAACCCAACCTCGAGAGCAAAGGAGCCAGGCTTCAAAGGCAGGATTTTTTGGTTGCTTGCTGACAAGCGGCCCAAGGCTCCGGCGTGACTGAAGCGGTGCGATCCAGCGTGCCGACCCTCTGCACGGGCTGCGTTTCTCCCCAGGGGCTTCCCGGGATGACAAAACTAGAAACGCCAGGTTTTATATCATCATTGCAGAAATAGCTCTGAGAGCCAGTGCCAAGAATACCGGCTCAAAAGAGATGTAAAAAGCTCTCCAGAGATGCTAAGCAGCACGTGACGTGGCTGCCCAGTGCAAGGCGGAACGCTCGGTGCTGCTGAGCGCGGAGCAAGCGAGGTCAAGCTGCCCGCCGGGGAGGGACGAACCGCAGCGCTCCCGACACAAAGTCCATCTCAGGCCACTGTCTCCGAGCAAAAGCAGCCGTCACTGAGGTTTGCTGTACGGCCCCTCGTGCTTCCAGTCCTGCTGGAAACCTTTTCATCTTCGTCTGGAGAACTGCCTGCTCTGGAGGTGCTGGGGGGAGGCACGGCCAGGAGGCGGCTGGTGGGGATGTCTTCGCCCAGACAGGGTCGGGGAAGGGGGTGGTGAGCGCAGAACACAGATGGCGTTGCAGAAGGATGCCTTGAGAGGCATACCAGTAAGTGTTAGTCTGGATTTGAGGCTGAGTATTTATCATAATGTCCTGCTTAAAACAAAGGGCCGGTGGCTGATATCCTCCAGCATCTCTGCACCACTGTGAGGACGTGAAGTGGTTTAAAGCTGTCCGGTCTGACCAGGCTACGGCTTTTCCAGTGTTCCTCATCCCACTTGTGTGAATCGTTACCTGTAGAGTGGGTGCTAGAGCCCCAGTCCTTCTTAGCAATAAGTCACTTCAGAATAAACCCTGGAACGGCGTGTTTGGAGCTTACTTTGTATCGCACGTGCCCATTTTGCATTCAAGGAGCCAGAAGACATCCCCTCTGACTATCTCGGAGAGAGACATCTTCTGGGTCAGCACAAGGGAGGGCAGGTCTGCTGCTGTGCGTGCCATTCTTTCCCCGAGTCCTCAGCATCCTCTGGGTGTGCCCAGAAACCAGCTTGAAGCTTGACTTCAGATAGGCAGCTCATGTCATTCCCTGCATGTGTAACCTTGTAATCGGCTGTGAAGTGTTCTGTGATCCCAGCTATGAATGATGAATGGCTCCACATAAACCTGTGCTGCACGGCACTGTTAGTGCGACTGCACTACTCAGAAAAAAAGCGCTCTGGAAAAAAAAATAAGGGTAATTATTCATATAGCCGGTACGTGGGATTCCCACAGTAGCAAAAGATGCCGGCCTGCTGACTAGAGGGAGAAGTGTCTCCTCCAAACATGACAATGAGGGGGGGTTATAGACGATGGGCGTTTGGATCCCGATTTTCATACACAATTTCCCAACAACCTCAGGCAAGGTCCTGTGTGTCCTTTTCCCCAGCCCAGGAGACATTTTCCTTCCCTCCCTGGTTGTCTGGGGCTGAGGCAGTGGAGTAGGATGTTGGGAAGAGCTATGCGAGGCTCAAGAGAGACACTGAAGCGCTACAATTCCTCAGCCAGCTACGATGACTTCAGTGCACGACTCCCTCAGGAATGAATTTGGCCCATGACAAACTGCTCTAGACCACGGGATGTTTGGTTGCCAGCATGAAAGACATAGAGGTTGTGAGGGCTTGTTTATATCTGAAAAGTCTGGCTGGAGCTTCCCGTGGCTGGTGGAGCTGAGGAGTAGGAAGCGTAGTCTAAATCCTTTCACCAAAAGGCTGAGACCCTCTTCAGCCCCTTCTACATGGTCCAAGAGGAAAGCAATGCAGTATCAGCTCCACGTAATAGAGAGGAATTTCACTGACCAGCTGCATTTCAAAGTGAATTTAGATATCCTTTTATCCCTTTGATTGAAAAAGGCACATGTGCGTGGGGAGTTTCAGGGGTTTTTTTGCCCCCATACTGTGTCCATGCGGTTGGAAGGACTTTATTATAGCTAATGTAAATGTGTTCAGCACACAAACCACATGTGAAGCTAACGTTAAACAGAAGTTCGTGGTCATATGAGCTACAGAAAAGTCCCTGTTGGTATTTTTAGGCATGTATGCAGACTGGCCTTGTGAAAAGCAGACGTGTTCTCCTCTCTTTTGGGAACCTGTACACCCACAAGTGCACGAAAACAGCGAAACACAAGGGATGAGTTAGTAGGTTAAGACCTCAGGAGCTGGACTGCAGAAGAAAAGATAGTACGTGACAGCATTGGCTTTCCTAGGCCAGAAATATTTGGCAAATTTGGGCAATAACCGTTAGGATCAGTTTTCCTTCAAGTTATATGTCATTCATCTGTGAAACCAACTTTGGAGCTGCTCTCAGTTGCTTTCTGGTTGTGTTTCTCACACACCAGTTTGCCCACGGCACCTTGTGTGTTTTGCCGGGCTCAGCGGTGATTTGCAGCTGCCGGCGTGCAGCTGCCTGAACGTGTGGCTGCTGATATTTGTAGGATTGCATGAAGATTTGCTCAAGAGTTTACATTTCAACAGGAAAATCTGAATGAAAAAGTTAAAAAAGAAAACCAATAGCCGCCGCTACCACCACCGTTCGCTCCCCATTTCTCAGCCAGCTCCAGGCAGACAGGGTTCACCCTTCTGGCGGGGGGGGGAGGGTACTATGAGAAATGTGTGTGGCTGGATGTGATGAAGCCACATGAAAAATGCTCCATTTTCTGCTTTCTAAGAGAGCTGAGTCTTGCCGCCTGGGTGCCAGCTTCCCTCTGCCCGGCCACCCTCGGTGAAACCTCAGTGCCAGCTGCTCTCACTCAGCGCACCAGCTCTAATCTGCTCTAAGAATGAAGCCCCCGAGTGTTTGCTGCATTTGAACGGCGATCCCCACCTGCGGCAGGGGCTGCTGGAAAACTCAGCATGCCCTGGTACCCCTTAGTGCTCATCCCAGGCTTTGGGCAGCACTGCGAGCCTGGTTTAACTCTCCATCCTAAGGAATTTCAGCCTCACAGTGATGTAAGGGAGAGCAAACTCTGCCGGACTTTTTTCTTTTTCTGGGTGGTTTTTTTTTTTTCTTCTTTGGCAACTCTACATTCGCTGCCTATCAAGCAGGAACTAAATAAAAAGGCTGTTATTGTGCTTCGAGCCATCAGTTTAAGAGCAATCACCTATGCGTTTGGGATGTGCTGGCAGGGAATTATCTGCAATGAGAAGCTGCTTGCCAATCAGCGGTGTAAAAGCCCGTTGGCTTTAGCTGTACCTCGAAGTGGATGCAACTCATTCAGTTAAGCATAGCACTTGGATCTCTAATGCCCTCTATGGTTTGGGAGCTGATTAGCCAAGAGAAGCTTCTCACAGACAGATGTCCAAGGCATCCCTGGTGTCCCAGCCACCCACCCGGTGCTGCTGAAGCCCGGAGCCTGAGCTGCTGCTCATGAGTGTTGTCCTGCCACAGCCTGCCTGGCTCCACGGAGCCGCAATGAGAGGCACTGGGTTTGCCATTGCACAAAGGCTGCAAAATCATGTCCGGGACAGGACATGTCAGAGGAGCAATATGGCCAGGAAGCTCTGACATCGGCACTGAGGAACCATAGGGTATCATGAAGGAAATACTTTCGTATGAAATGTTCCACAGCCAAGATGACATGATGTCTCTGGCCTGGACCAAGCCGTGTTGGTGAGCCTCCGCCAGCTCCAGGCAGAGAGATGAGTTTCTCCCTAAGGGCTCCTATGACTGAAGGTCACTTTGGGTGTCCAGAGACTGGATACAGGCATTTTGGCAGCAGGCTCTTTTCCATGCCACTCAAACAAATCCCTTCTTGGCTCCACAGAGCTAGTGGTGGTTCAAGGACAGACCCATATTCTCCAGGCTGCCCCAACATGATGGTGATGAGGGACTGGCCTCGCAGACCAGCTAATTAGTTCTGTTCTAGGCAGGAGAGGCCTCCTCCGCTGCTCAGCGGGTTGCTGCCTCCTTTGGCAGCGGTGTCCTTGTCACCGGTGCCATTGGGGATACGCAGATGGCTGCCCCCACGGGGCCTGCGGTTATCCCGGCAGCCGCTGCCCTGCTGAAGGGATGGGCTTGTTCAGCCAGTAAAGGCAGGCTTGAACCAGGACTTACCAGGTGAAGTTTAGTCGTATTCAGGAGGTTAAAGTAGATGACCACACTGACTAAAAAATCTATGAGTTTATTAATCAGGTCACCTGCCCTCATCACAGCATCTTCTGGAGAGACACAGAGCCTGAGCCTAAATCCAGGTTATTTCACACTGACTTAACATGTCAAATCCCAGGGCAAGTGAAACCAGATTCGGGCCTTCAGATTTGTAACGCCAGCATGAAGAACACTGCAGCTGCATTGGCTACTCGGGGTTTATACAGGCGTAACTATGATTTCGCTGTCAAAACTGGCATCTCCTGTCGTGAACACTGGACTCTCTAGGCCTACAGAAATGTCACCTCCATGTCTCAAGGAGGCATTTCAATCTCAATCATCTCTGAATCAATCAATGAAAATAGCACATCTATTTTAATAATGAAGGACCGTGGGCCAGCGCACAAAACTCCCGGTGTCTGGCACTGGGGCTGCGGATGTGCTGCCAGCCCGTGGCTCAGACCCCGGCTCTCTGATCGCCACCGCCAGCCCTATCAGCCCCCAAAGTTGCTGTTGGTGTGCGATTCCAGGGGGGTAATTTATTACCCTGGAGAGCCTGACTCTTCTCTCCCATCTATCTATATCTCTGTGTTACATTGTTTATGTTAGCATAATCATTTCTCACAGAGAATGTCAATAAATGCTGGAGACAAAAGCAACACCAACACCAACAACAACAGAAAGCCCAACTGCTAAATAATTCCTAGAATGAGTTGTCAGAAACCTTTTATTTACTGATTCCGCGCATTTCATTTATTCCTGGCAGCGGGCCAACCTTTCTGACAGTTAAGATTTATTGATTTAATTGCCTAGGGTAACCATGCAATAAAATCATCTCAAAGATAAATTTTCATGGCACTGTGCAGCATTGAAGTAATTTTTCAAGTGCTATGGCTATATTTCTGCAGGTTACAGGTGCAAAATTTGCTTAAAGCAGAAATGTCTCATTATTGTAACCCCGGCGCATCAGTGTGGTCCCTCCTGTGAAACTCCTTTTTTCTTTTCTTTTTCCCCTCTCCTTTCTTTCTCTCTGTCACTGGTTCTTTCTCTATCCCACCCCCCCCCGCCACCTTTTTTTTTTTTTTAAGAGGGACAGCGCAGGTCTCA
>VFFE01007079.1:1201252-1257483 GCA_008921705.1 Burhinus oedicnemus
GGAAGGAAGGAAGGAAGGAAGGAAGGAAGGAAGGAAGGAAGGAAGGAAGGTAGGAAGGAAGGAAGGAAGGAAGGAAGGAAGGAAAGGGGGAAATGGGCATACTTTCAAGTATCATCAAAGGGAAATGCCAGTTCCTTAAGGCTGGCCAGCAATGGTGAAAGCCAAGGTCCGTGTTTGCTCTCTTTAAAACAGGGAGCTGAGCAGGCTGTGAGCCGTGCAGACCTCCCACCCTGCAACCACACATAAGCCTCCAGGCACCTAAAATCTATAGGCACCCCCAAATTCAAGACAAAACATGTCCAGGTATTCAGAAAAAACATCCCACATGTACCGACTAGACACACAAGTCTCTCCATTGATCACCAACAGAAGAAACATGGCAACTTCAGAGAATCTGATTCACTCTAACCAATCTGATACTTGGGTTTGGCTTTTTTAAGTTAAGAGACCACTTAAAGCAATCTGAATACAGTCTTCAGTCCATACTCAAGTCTATAAATAACTAACATTGGCTAGATGTAACACCCTATTTCTTTTCATTGGGTCTATGGAAAGTCAAGGGATGTGAGCTTTATTAGAGTTAAGCTGATGTTGTAGACACCAACCCTAAGAGTCACAGTCTGAACATACTCTTGGTAATTAGCATTAGCTGGAAAATTTAAAAAGAACAGCATTTCTCTCTCATGTGAACATTTGAGCAACTCTTGTTCTAGTTCCAAAGCAAAATGATTTTTTTTTCAGTTGCCAAAATTCTCCTTCTCTGAGCCCTGACCCCAAAAATTCCAAGTTTGGGGCACCTCCTCTAGGTTCTTCCCAGAGCACTCTGAAAGTTTCATTTTATGATATCACCCTGAATTACAAAGTGTCCTTCAGGGTGCTCTTTGTTTCCTCAGTTTCTGAGATGGCTTCAGTGAAGTAGGACACACCAGATGATGTGGGCGGTTACATTTCCATTTAACTAACTCTTCCTGCTAATTTTTTCCTTTTGCAATGCACTGCTGCTATGGGCAGGCTAACAACCCAGGAATGTAAGAGTACACGAAACACGATAGACTCATGTTTGTGGGGGGAGTTCAGAAACAGCAACCAAACTGAGGAGCCTTCGAGTGAATAAAAACCCATTCAGAAATGCAACCGGGGAGATCAAGCCTCTGCCCTGAGTCGTGGGTGTGTAGAACCAGATGTGTACCATATAAATGTGTGGGTACGCTGTATGCTCCCAATAAATAAACATAGGAGGAGAGAGGCCCATATCAGAGCACACAAATCACTTGAGCCCTACCAAAAATTCACAGTAATGAGCCCTTCCAGGAGATCTCAGTCATCTTCATTTGAAGTGGTCAGGTGAGACAATGGTGAAAGCCTGACTGGTGGCCAGGTTTAGAGGGCCTTGTGAGTCGTGGTGTCTGAGAGCCACGTCCTAAACCACTCCGGCGCTGCTGGTTTTGCTGCAGTAGACCCAGTGTTCAGTCTGGAGCCAGGTTAGCCCAGTTCTGGTCGCAGAGTGAGTGTGTGTTAGATGTCCCAAACAGAATGTAGATAAAAAGGGGAAGGGCTATCAATCATGTTAAGACCCCTACTGACACATACTGTGCTCACATACATAGCATAAACACCTCTAAAAAGCTCATTTTTGAAGAAACAGAATTACAAGCTGTTTCAAAACCCCTGCACTTTATTAACATTGAGAATGTGTCCTTTGATATAAGCTCTTCTAGAAATGATTCAGATGAATTAGCACAGGAAAATCTTGCTGAGTTGGAAAGCACTGAATCGGAAGCAGTGCAGTCAGTGAATAATGAAAGTAAACCATCATTCTGAAGTATGACTAATGGTGACATGGCCTGTCTAGAAGAACAAATAACCAAAAGACATACTACTTGGCCCCAAAACTGGGCTGAACATTTTTTGAAATGACTTCACTGCTGTATGAAGACTATTAACAAAACGGGAAACCCTGCCAACTTGTGGACTACAAGTCCAATGAGGGAGAATTTCACTTGTCCACAGGAGAGACAGATGATTCACTTTTTAGAAGAGTGGGACTTATTACTCTTAGAGGCAATATTAATAGATCCATCCGAAATCGCCCATGGAACAGATCTATTGACAGTGCCAAGATCCTTAGCTGAAAAATGTGCAGAGAAACTTGAATCTGCAATGTAGAATGCTGCAGTGAAGTGATTACACTTTGTGGCACCTAAAATGCTTTTATCAAAGGATGACTTGACAAGACATCACGATAGCTAAATGCTTAGGACTGAATGTCAATCAAAACCTCACATGTATTATTCAAGGTGCAGACTGAGCTTCAGCTAGGCAAAGGGAAAATACTAAAGGCTTATGGAGAGTGTGTTTGTGAAAAGACAGGAGATATCTTTTGCAGCCTAAGTACATTCATTCTGCTTCTTGGGCTAGATGCGTCAGGTGTGACTTTGCCAACTGCATAGGGCATGAATTTGACCCATTATTTAGGAGGTGGGGTAAATATACCTTCTAGGCATGGTGTGGTTCAAGGACCCAGTTAGGGCTGCAGAGGTTTTCAGCTCAGTGCAGGCAGTCCAGCAGCTAACGGCTGCCAGTTGTACTATGCAGTAAAAGAAATAGCTGCCATCAAGAAAATGTCTTTTCTTTCCAACAGGAAGGCAAGAACAACTGAGCTGTGATTCAGATTTAGCACAGTGATCCACCATTTTAATGCTCCCACACCAAGGGATACTCGCCACCAGTAAGAAGGTACCTCCCCACCCCAACATATCAACATATTAAAGCCCTAACCGTAACTTACCCATTCAGCATCTCGGCACATGTCCCAGTGCTCAGCTTCTCTGGGATGGCCAGGAAATAGCCCACATTTTTAACGGTCCCCAAAGACCTGGTGAAGCTTTTTTAAGCGACTAGCTCTCCTTACACAGACTTGGCTGCTGACCACAGCAATGGTCATCAAGAAGACGCAAGTCCTGCTCAGGAGTGGGACATGCAGCTGAAACCACCACTGATTTTTTCCGTCATCAGAGCTGTATAAAAGGCATGAGCCTTATGCTCAGTCCTGCAAAACACCAGAATGACAAGCAGTCTCTAGCTTAAACAGCAAAACCAGCCTTCCTGCAACAAATGAACAACTAGAAGAGACAATTACATGTGTGTACATGCCTTTATGCATGTACACATACACATGCTTTCTAATTGTGTCAGTATCCGAAGGGTTACATGGTTAAGAAGCCAAGGAGATACACATTATACAGTCCAAGACTGACCTGTATAAAATTCCCAGTCATTCCATTGACATTCTTTCCTACAGACCTCTCAGAGTACCTGACATAAAAAGTGATTAATTTTACTAGGGAAGTGATCAAAATAGTGGCAAAATGATGTGACAAAGAATCAGGCAAGGAATCAATGGCAGCACAGAGCCCAACCTTGGGAATAACCCACCACTGGTCACACAAAGAGGAGGAACACATACTTTCACTCTCCTTCCCTCTGTGTGGCCCAGCTGAATTATGGGACATCACCTGAGAAAAGGACAGGGTCGAATTATTGCGCTATTAAAACCAGGAGTGAAACAAAGGTAAACACAGCCTCATGCTTGATCTGCCATCTCCTTGCAACTGTCTAATTGCTTTCCATACCCAAAGGGTTTTCAAGGCAAGAGTGGGAGCAGAATGAAAAAGAACTGCCTTAAAGATGTTAAATATACCTATTAAGGGGGAAAAAAGCAAATTTTCCTATAGGGCACGTGTATCAATTAAACCTTTCAGTGAGGAGACCTCCCTTGTGCTCCCAACATTAGCACTGGCTATGTTACACAACTCTATTTACGCCTTTAGTTAATACGAATGAGCACTTACCATAGCAATTATTACATTTTACGATGTACATAAAGTTCCTGATACAGTTAAGAGATAGGGTCAGCATTTAAGCTTAGCTCAGCATTTAGCAAGCTTTCCTTCCTAGATGTTTTGATTACTTAGGAAAGACTTAACCTCTACAACATAATGAAGGCCTGGAAAGTTGTAGGGTAATTTGTAGGAGAAGGGGTGTGCATGAGGATATATGCACTATTATAAAGCTCAATAAATAATCGTGTGAAATCATTGGCATTTAGGACCCTCCAGAGAGGAGCTTTCCCAGCCAACTCCTGATCCCTCATACCCTGAGTAATTCCAGATTAAATCCACTGACTTTGTGGAAGTGTACGTGACATCAGAAACCCACCATGTATTTCCAAAACGCACGTTAATTGGCTCCAGACAGCAGCAAGGGGGTTGTACATGGCTACAACCGTAGGGCTTCAGCTCCTCCATCCCCAGTGTGGCTCAGAGGGAAAGCGGTGCAGTGCACAAATGGCCAGACCTGTGGGAATGATGTAAGATGTCTTCCACTTGCATTTTATTGAGAGAGCCCATAAAATTCAAAATCCAGCTGTGTACGTTGGTTCAGTCTGCCTATTAAAAGGGCGGCATTTTCTCATGCCTATGATTGATATGGTTTTAGGCACATCTGTGTACTCACTTAAGCCCCTTCCCTCCACCCTCTCCATCTCAAGCGACTGTGTAGACTTGAAAAGTGGGAATTTGTCTTTTGTACGTGAGGGTATAAAAAGCTTCTTGACTTCCACTGAAGGACAGTAAGTGGCGGTTCACTTTCATTCCTTCTCAATGCTAATTTTGCCTTAGTTTTACCCAGGGAAAACATGGAAGCCCTGCACCAGCGTAATCAGCCCTTTTTTCTTTCTTAACCTCTAAGGCGTTGGAAAGAGGCAGCTTGGTAAAGTGACCCGGACACATGTTACAATAGATAATCAATGGCTCTAGTAAAATGCACGTGAAAGCATTTCAAACCCACATTTCAGTAAACGTTCTCCAGAATCTGTGGCTATTTATCAAATATGAATGCGCTTTTCAGGATGAGGATCTCATTTCCCCCTGGTGTTTTTGTTCCAAAAATAATTGGAAGTGACAATACAGAGAAAGATGATGTTTCAACTTCATGTTTAAAATAAATATAAGGCTGTCATCAGAGCCGAGCTGTCTTCTGAAGATCCCTCTCACAGGAGTCAACAGGCAGCTCTGCTGATAGAGAATCGTGTTCCATTATTGATTAGCTTTTAAGTTCTTGTTACATATTAGATTAGGATCGCTGTATGCATAGGGAATGAATAGCCCAATTACAGTTTAAAATAGCTCATCTCAAAGTGGTTTAGGATTTTGATATTATAGAAAGAGTTTTAAGGAAATTACCGGGTTTATTAAGAAAGCCTTCAAGGCAGATATTTACATTTTTATTGCATGGCTTTTCAGGATGGGGAGGGCAAAATATCCCTCCTTTATTTCATACAAGGCTGGTTTTAGCTCCCTCCCAGTTAGCTTTTAAAAACTTTGGGAGTTAGAGGTTTGCTAATTTGGGGGTTTTTTCTGCATAGAAAGTACCAGACTGAGCAGCCCCAGAGTTACCCCGAAACATGCACCAGTCTCTGCTCTCAGTGCCGCCGCTGAGACTCCAGGGCAGTGGTGGTTCTCAGCAGGAACTGGCATTCAGATGCTCAGGACCTGCTATTTCTTACTCTTTTGTGCAGGAGGAAACTATTGATGGTGCTAGAACAGTCACAGCTCCCTGAAGTTGGCCCTCAAGGGCACTAAGCTTTGACCATGAGTAACTTGGAGCAGACTCAGGGCTGCTTGAGCACATCCCAGCTCTCAGCAAAGGCACTGATCCCGGTGACCAGGGCTCTTGTGGACATGGGACCAGCACTCTCATAATACAGTATTCCTGAGAGTGCTGCTTAATCTGTTTTTATGTTGCCAATTTTTATGACTGGAGCAATACTAGGGATTTATGTTTAATTTTCAAAAAAAAAAACAATTTAGTTTTTTTGCTAAAATCAGGCAACCTCGAGGCCAAGAAATTTTCAAGCCCAGCATAAGCAAAGGCATAGCTGGTGTAGTCTGGCATTGGCGATACCCCTCTTCAGGCAGGAGATGGGACCTCAGACCTCCTGAGCCCCCTTCCAGTTGGCGTTTTGCTGTCCTTGCAGACACACTGGGAGGGTCCCCCAAGGGGCTGCCCTGGGGAGAGGCGAGGGCTGCTCACAGCTGGGTCACAGCTCCCTGGCCCTGCCAGGGGACAAGTCAGCGCAGACGGTCATGTCCCGCAGCAGGGCTGCCGAGCAAACGGAGGAGAGCGGCAGCAGCACTGCATCCGAAATGCCAGACACACCAGTCTGGCTGCAGGGGAGCGTGAAGCGGGAGTCAATGGTGTGTATCGCACTCGGCACGCGAGCCTTGACAGCATGGACTGCCAGCATAATTTAGGGCCACCTGCGGTACCTCCGAGAGATGCCAGCCTTGGGGACTGCGGGAAGGTGGCGGAGAAAGAGCTGCTATCTGCTCCCGCTGCCACGCACATGCACACAGAGCCACGCCACCCTCCGCCCTCCCTCTCAGCCCGAGTTTTAGCACCAGCTTTAAAGACCCTAAATGTTAAAAAACATTTTTTATAGTTCTCCAAAGCATAGTTATCCTTCATTTCACAACAAAATATAATTTTGGGGGGGAGGGGGTACAGAAGCCCAAACTCAAACCTCAACTCTCCATATCCACTCATCACAGTGCCGACAATATTGCATTTCACAGTTTTCATTCCGTATAACCACCCTGAATATTTTGGTACAGAAAATAACCACTCTTTTTTCTACAGAGAATTTACAGCCTTCAGCAAGGTGGAAGAGTTTTAAAAATTGATCTGACTTTCTCTCAAATTTGCCTAATTAATCATTCCCTTCATAGGTTAATCTCCCGTATGAGACTAGTGTTGACCACATCTCCAACAAAGCATGGAAAAGGTCACCAGAAATAGATTTCCGAGGCCTTGAAGGGACTCTGTGGGCAAATGGTTGCCACTATGCAACACTGCAAAAGTGTGATTAAAGATAAAAGGGAGAACCAGGTGGGAGAGTTGCCAGGATCATTGCCAATGAATAACCATGGCGAAAACATTTAGTAAGTATTCCAGGCCCACCGACTCACCCTTTTTGGAAGGTAATACGTGAAATCTTTAGAGAAAAGTTCTGCTCACCAAGCTGTACAGCACTGATGATAGATTCATAATATTCATATTAGTCTGCCACATAAGAAGCCCAAGTTCCCTTATTTTTGCGTGGTTGCAAGTAACGTAAGCACCCAGAAGGCTTTCCTTCATGAGTGAAAGTCCCAGTCCTCATATATATGTGTGCACACAAGGTCACACTGGTTGCTCAGGTCAGATAATCGCTCTTTCTCACCCCTTCTGAACTGCGTGCTAAGATATCCCTCATGAATTTACAATGCCTCTCCAAGTAAGGACCAGTTCTTTGAGGTGGTGAATACAGTAGTTTAATCCAGGAAAGTATTTTTTGAACTGAGACTGCCCACACGTGTTTAAAATTAAACAGGCTTAGGACAAATTGCCTTATGCCCTGCAGATGAACACTTGCTGGCTGCGAAATCCAAAATACAGTCCTAATAGATGTCTGCTTCACTTCGTGCACATCTGTAGTCTAAGTGGGAAATCTGTAGCTTCATGCAGGAAAAGTACAGCTGAACTTAGGAAGAAAACAGGTTGGCTTGAGCCCATGCAGCTATTTTTTGAACCTGGGAATGCTCCTACCTTGAGTGCATGAGTACGGCTGCAGATCCCAATGAATGGGTAGTGGACATGCCAGAAGGAGTCAAAATAAATTGCATGGACTAAATGAGAGCTGGATCAACCACTTGTTCTCCAATTCTGTAAGTTCAAAGCGATCCTTGGCCCAGAACACTACGTGAGAAAATGCCTTCAGAAGTGCATCCTTCTGGGCTCGCTCCTGCTGCAAGGAATGGGAATTTTACCACTTGCTCCATCCAGACAGGCCCACCATGAGCAAAGCAGAAAGTCCTACCTGAAGTGATACTTGGAAAATCTAACTGGGCAGGTAAAACGAGGCAGTTAATGCCTTTCTTTTTCTAGGGTGATGAAAAGTAGACGGGGAGCATACCTGCATGGCAACACAGAGCTCAGTGCAGGGATGTCTGGACATGTGGAAATGTGAATCAGCAAGTCCAAGTCTGGATACCACCTGCCTCAACTGACCAGCTCTAAACTTGAATTTATGGAGGAAAGCAGGGCTTATTAGCTAAGCTGCACACACCGCATCAGTGCCAAGCAGGCTGCAGGTTACCCACAGGGGTGCCATGCCGTGCACTGCCCAGCTCTCCCCACCCAACCCTGGGCAGGGACGCGCTCCTGCTGTGTCGGCGTCCTGCATGGTGACCTGCATGGGGGACTGAGCCAAAGCTCCCGCCCCCCTGGCGTGCTCCAGAAGCTGCTCCATCACTCAGCAGCTCCGTTAGCCCCTCCAGAGTCTTGTGTCTAAATACCGCTTTACTTAGCCTACAGTGAGGATGAGTTCTGTTAGACAGCAAAACTTTTACAAGCAAACAGACCGAGCTGACAAACACATGATGGATGCACTTAACTCTCATTAGAGCACCGTGTCTTTGACAGTCTACATGGTCCACCATCTACATTAAATAACTTTCTGTAGTTAAACACATGTACAATACTTACCTGGTCAAGTGGAGACAGTACTTACTTTTTTTCTAATTGTATATTTTGCAGCCTTTAAGCAAGACGAGAGTGCTCTTTTAAAAAAAAAAAGAAAAAAAAAGCAGTTATTATTATTATTACTATTATTATTATTATTATTGCCATCACTATTACCACCTTATGCTTAGAAATGTTTCTTTGCTTTCTGTTACCTCAGTAAAGCAAGAACAATTATGTAGCTTCATCCATTTCTCTAAAGTGTTATGGAAAAAGGTTGCCTTCAAGAAAAAAAAATGGTAATTTTTTACAAATACATAAAACAAAATACTCAAGGCATTTTTGAGAGGCATTCTCACATATTGCTGAAATTACACACAATGTGTGAAAATTTGCATAACAAATGTGACAAGATGGTTACTTAAGGGACTGAAACAGAAGGAATAAAATATATATTAGATACCTCAGCTCTCATTAATTATTATTCTGAATGAGAAATAATGCCAGGAGCAAGAGGGGTGCCAGAAGAAGCAATGGGGAAATATATTATCCTGTATTTAAAAACCTTTAAAAGGTATAATAATAATTAGGAAATTATTGCACTACTGATCTTTTTTAGTAGCAGAGCAACCACCTGTTCACACTTTTATTAATCGCTTGCTTGCCTTTTCCTTAAAGATGGTCTGTGAAGATCATTAAAGAAAAAGATACCTGAGTAGAAAGGAGGAGAAAGACTTTGTGTTATGCAGGCAAAAAAAAAGAAAATCCCTATAAAAATCATAACTTTAATTAAGAGTCACACGTGAAAAGGCAGTACTATTTTAAGACTGGTTTATAGCAAAACATAATTTGGCTTCAAACAACAGCGATGGAAGAGAGTGAATATTATTATTATTATTATTGATTCTGTTAATTTGCTCCGAATGCCCTGCCTTACCCAGCTTTGTCTTTCCAGTGCTTCCTAAAATATCGCTGGTGCAGAAATGTAGTTAAGGCAGCTCTGTGGGGCTTGCTCAGCACTGGACGCCCACGCAAGACAGTGGCCGCAGGAGGTCCGGTCTCCTCCGGCAGCGCCCCGGGCTGATCCGCAGCAGCACATGGCCTCAGACAATATCCCCCAGGAGAAGTTGTTGCTAAGCTGGAAAACTGCAGCCTTCCTATTTTGGGAAATAATGCCAGTTAATGTATGTTTGTTGTCAGACAAACATTCATCTCCTGAATTACACTGCTACGTGCTCCTGAGTGCTGCCCAGGCTCCTACTGCTCCTTTCGTTCCTGCCTGCCTGCGGATGGAGGCGAAAGCGCAGGGGTGTCCTATTGCTGGATTGATCCCTTCCCCGCTGCTGCGGAAAGGTGCACACCGCAGCAGAATCACTGTGGGCGTTTGAGCACACCACGCTCCATAATTATGGCAAGCAATTTCGCAAGCATTTCTCATCAGTCCCTTCTTTAGGCTTTGACACATTTATGCTTTAGCTGTACGAAAACAAAGAAATCCATTTTTCTATCAAACTCTTTCCTTCAGGCCTCCCATGGAAGCAGCACAGAATTTCCTATTTGCTCCTTGCTGCAGTCAAACCTTGTCTTGGGTTTCCCCAGAGGTTTTGTCTTGGCCTTCCCTGGAATCACTGTCTCCCACAGACAGCAGCGTGGCTTAAATGCGAAAGTCCGTGCCCGTTTTCCCCAACAGTCTCCCTTATGTTTCTTTTTTTCTGTTCCCTCTCTTCAACCTTTTCTCTCCCAGCTTCACCGTTTGGAGGTTACTTCCTCACTGGTTGGCCTTGGGAAACACTTTGGAGGGCTGCTCCTCTGCCTGTGTGCTCCATCTCGGGACTTCTGAACTCAAATGCGAGTCCAGCAGGCAGTCCAGTACAGACACCTCCACTGGTCCCATCCCATTCTCCTAGTCCACCCTTGCGTGGGAGATGGATAAAGTAAGCTCAGTATGGTCAGAAATAGGTGAGAGAACGAAACCTGCTATGCGGTGGCACTCCTAGCTTGGCAAAGACTTGTTACCATTCCTCATCCTCCTGGAAATAACTCCGTTCCCTGACACCTCTTTCCACTTCTAAGCCCGACAACTGGGGCAGGCAAGCTGGAGGGTGAAGGAGATGGGCAGGCAAGCTGGAGGGTGAAGGAGGTGGGCAGGCAGACAAAACGCTTCGCACAGGGTCCTCGGCTGGTAAAAGCCAGCGAGGGTGCCACTTTACTGTGCCATTGCGCGATCCAGCTGTCAGGGGACCCATGTCTTCGCTTTGGGCTCTGTGGCACGGCTGTGTGCCCTCGCCTCCTGCCAAGACCCCGTGCTACACCCGGCACTTACACCAACACGGTTTCCCAGCAGCGGTTCACTCGCAGGGCAGACGTTTGCACGCCGTAACACAGGAGCCGCACGACTCCGTTATCAGTGGGCTAGAAATGGAGTTTCACTGCACCTGCCTCCAACGCTGTACATGAGTGCGGCAGTCAGTAAAAGCTAAATCCATTTCAAATCATTTTAAGAGGGAAAATAAGGCCCTTTCTGGGGATATTATTGATAAGTCGTGTTTTACTCTGCCATTAATATACTTTTGGAATGCATGAGAGCTCCTTGCACCCAAGGCAGGTAATAACGGTCTATTAAAAGACACCATCTCTGTTTCCTAATGCTCTATCAAAGGTTCATTGATGAAAATAGCTATCTGACTGCTCTCATCGGCTTTAAGGAATTCCATAAAAGAATGAAATATGCTTTCCTCATAATTGCTTTTGTATAAGATTTATGACAACTTGAGTAACGGATAAACTGGGCACTTGCTGAACAAGACTCAGATTTAAGATGTGCGGATGCAAATGAGAAAGTGTCCAACTAGGAGATGCATTTCTTGGAAGAAATTTGCAAGTGTTTGCAAGAGCCACAAGTTACCGCATACACCTGGCTACAGTCACTGCTGGTGTAAACACCTACAGCTCCAGTGAGGCCAAAGGTACTGCATCGGCTTGCTCTAGCCGTAAATTTGGGTTTTAGAGGCCAGTCACCCAAACAGCTCACAGCTGAGAAGAGGACCTTGACAGCATCTGGAAGATGTCCTGGGTATAACTATACAGCTGATTAAGCAGGAGCATGTTCTTCACCGGCACCTGATGCTGAGTGTGTCAAGAACATCACATGCTTGGGGAAAAAAGAGAGGTCTCTTACTGCCTGGCAGCACTCTTCATGCTCCTGCCAACAGTAGAAGTAGCATCAGTGGGAATGGACTGTGTGATTAGTGTAGTGGGATAATTAAATCCCATTTGCCAGCTATTCATCTGGCTTAAAGAGTCAGAAGCACAATGGTCATCACTGTGCCTCTTTACCATTACTTCAATAATATGGTCCTATGAGCTTTTGGCTCCAAGGTTACCTAAAGCACAGGATTGACACTAAGGAGGTTCTTTATCAATTTCCAACTCTGCTATTGGTTTTTGGTGTCACTTCATTTTTTTGTCCTCAACTTCTCCACCTCCAAAACAGGAATAATGATCCCTTGCCCAATTTCATTGCCCTGTAGGAGGTAATCAGATACTACAGATGTAGGTGGTGCTTAAATACTTGTAGACATGCCTCTGTCACTCTATATGGTAAGGCAATCACTACACTCTCACTCAATGCAAACAAACTATTCAGTGATATACAGCGAGGGTCTAAAATTGTTAATGTACTTATACTTCTGAGGTTGTTCCACTTCTATGAGCATTTGACACGCCCACCTATGTGTCCAGGGGTAGCCCAGTCCAACACTGAAGTTGAGAGGAGGTGGTGGGCATCAGCTGGTCAGTGCTAGGTAATGTGAATGATGTGAGGTTATATGCTTTCTAGATTTTGAATCTAAAGAATTTTGACTCTGCCAAAGTCTGAGTCTATATAGATGTGCACGCTCTGTCGAGCACTGTCTCTCTTTCTCTCTTTACACACGCGCACACAGCCACACGCACTAAGATTTTCAGCATACCCACATTTGGGTATTATTTTCACTCAGAAAAGCCAATAACCAGCATCCAAAATTTTACGCCAAATATTTGAAGCTTGTCAGAGTCAAAAGTGAGAGCAGAGTGTAACAGGGGAAGAACCAGCCATTTTGGTAAGTCAGTCCTACAGCCATACTTTTAACACCCTAGTTATTCATCCAGCTTCTTTTATTTTCAGCTAATTACACCAAGAAGACTTTATGGAAACTGTTGCCAAATGTTTAAAATGAGAGCAGTTCAGTCATTATTTCAGTCCCACGTTACTATGGTAAATTGTACATGCTCACCTTGTGCATTCATTTGTGAACGTTTGACATATCAGTGATTAATTAATATTAATGGCAGAAATCACTTCAAACTTGCTTTATGCTAGAAATCACACACAATCCTGGCCCTGATCACTCGACACATAAAGAAACTTTAATTGATAACCCAGGTTTAATATCCATCAGGAATGGATTCTGTAGGAGGAACAGAGCAATGTTCCCTGTAATCATCCTAGAGGAGATAGAAAGCTTGTTCTACCAACATCAAAGAAGATTAGGCAGCAGAAGCCTGATAGTAAAGTAGCAATTATGGAGGGTTTTTTTTAATTCTGTGCACCTGCTTCATCAAAATAATAGGCGTCTTTTAGCAAAATAATTGAAAGTCAGTGAACTGAGTTTCAGGTTATCTGATGCTGGGAAATGCAACTGGAGAGACATGAAAAAAGGTGATAGACACACAGAGAAATAAAGAGAAGGGGGAAATTAGAATGAGGGAAAATATGAGGGCATTATGTAAGTGGGTGTTACAAATATCCTGTGCCTTAGGCTGATTATAGAACAGGAATATTTCTGCTGAGTTAGGATTGTGGCATCAGGCACATTTGACCAAACCAGTCCCTGGTGGAGCGCCTTTGACTACAGCAAACAGCTTACACCAGGAACGGATTTGGCTCATTGCTTTTAAGGGGAATTTTAGGTATCAGACCTTAATGCAAGCAAGGGGAGCACATGGTAACTTTCCACAAATATTTCAGGCTGTATAACTCAAAGCAAAAATGACTATTTTTTGCACTGGTCTAGTGGAAGGTGTCCCTGCCCATGGTAAATTGTACATGCTCACCTTGTGCAGATGATCGTGAACCAACAACCATGGCTGGCAGAGGCTGATCTTCAGCAAGAATCACAGCCACATCCCACCTCATGCGACTGAAGTAGAAGTAATTCCATTGTAATTAAATAGGAATTTTTGTGTGAATTCCAAATGAACCTTTGTAACATTATCATTAGTCCTCAATACATCTCTTATTTTACCTCATTAGAATTATTGGTAATAAATGGTAGTAACTGGATTGTAATTAAATAGGAATCAAATTTTTACTTCCTAATGAACTACAGCAAAGCAATCACTATTTCAATATACATTAATTGCTGTTCTGTTAGGAATACAAGCGACTTAGTTTTAATGAATTGCTACAAATTATTATGAATATATGGCCTGAGCCTACAAAATAATCTCACATCAGTAAGTGTGCCCGGTAGATGTCAGCCAGCTGTGCAGTGAGCAGATCTGCCCAAGGAACTCGGGACTTGCAGCATGCTAATGCCAGTAGAGAATACACTGAGTTATGACATTTCCACCACAATGAACATTTTTTTCAGAAGGTTGCGATTAATTTACAAAAAGGCCAGACCAGATGCCATTGGGGGTGCCACTGGGGAAGTGGACTAAAAGGTGTGAGAAATCAACAGCAATAATACAAGACTAGTGCATTTTTATGTTATTGGTTCCTATTTTATTATAATAAAAGTGCTTTGTAATATGTCCCAGGGTGGTAAACTGCATATAGAAAACCCCACTTTATTATTTATACATTCTCTCTCTGTATATAGAGATATATATACTATATGTATGAATAAAATTTCACTTCTATGACTGGTCTAGATTTAAAAGCCATAGATAGCGTTTGCTTCTTTGTATTACTGCTGAGGATGTAACAGGCGTTTGGTGTAAGAACGTGCGAGCTGAGAGAGGCCTGTTTGTAATAGGGAGTACTGACCGTCTAATAGAGGTTTTGTATCCACGTTCAGGGCAGAATTATTCTGGTTCGCTGGGGTAGGTGGGGGAGCGAACCCAAAACATGCGTGCAACTGCTGAAAAATCAGCTTTCTGTTTTCACTTTGAAAGCTGGCAGCATGCGTCCCACCAAGCAGCCTCTCAGCCACCTTCCGTCTCCAGAGGGACTGACACTGGGCTGAATTCCCCAGGCTTCCACAGGGTGCAAGTTCCCCCCATTAACAACTGAGGAATTTTTTCCATGCAGGCTTCTCATTTCTGGCCCACGCTGTGGATTTCTAGGGGACAGCAGCAGTCAGCCACCGCAAACACGGGACAGCCAGTTCCCTGGGACGCAGCGTGAGCCATCACAAGGCCCGCCTCAACGTCGTTTTACATACCCTGAAATATCTTCGTGTCTCCATTCGTTCACCATTGCTATCATTTTAAATTTCATCATACTGCAAAGTCAGTGTCTGACTCTGACATTTACAATCGCTTTGGATTTCCAGACCCAGCAGGGGAAATTCAGAATCAGGCTCTGGATGGGATCTGCAAGAGCCACAGTCACACGTGTGGACTCGGGAGAGGGCAGCTTGCTGCTTAGGCATCTTTGTTATTCCCAAATTTAAATCACGGAGATTGAACAGGGCAAGTAAACTCACTTTTTCAATTTTGTTACCTAATCAAAACTCCGAAGCTTTCTAGTGCTGGAGAGTGTTCACATATCATCCACTTTCCATATCCAATGCTGACAAAACAATAAGGCAGGAATAACATAAGTCGTGAGAAAACTAGTCTGTCTCATAAATCTTCACAGGAAAGTGGCTGCTGTTTTATGTTATTGCAGTGTGTTGTTTCCAATGAAGTGATTACTGTTAGATGTATTTTTAAATTGCTTTTGGTATTTTTAAAAATACATGACTTTGAGAGTGATAGAAACGAGATTGAGTGGCGGTAGACAGTGCCTACACTATGATTAACTTTTTCCCAGACCAGCTACTTCCAAAATTAAGGTTACCAACACAGTTATTGTCAACTTTCCCCTGTCTGAGAAGGGCTCATTGGAGCCTGTGAAATTTATGCACTTATCCGACGGCCCACCTAAACCCTCCTCTTGCTTCAGACACTAGATGGGCTTGAGTTGTGCTTCAAGATGTTTGATTAATAACTGCTAGTGTTATTTTAAAGTGTGAATGTGCATGTTTATGCACTAAAGCTCTGTAACACAAAGCCTCAAGTTACGTCCTGTTGTGACTGAGAAGTTGTGGTTTCTGTCCATGGAGAAGAGGGACAGCTTTGTGGGTTAACGGCTTCAACCAAAGCACACACATTTCCAAAAAGGCTGAGCTACACTTTAGATAAAGTTCATTTGGAAGACATTCAAGGCAATAAATATCAAGTGAGCGGTTTTCTCAGGGCTTTACAAGTCATTAAAACTCCAGGTAGATTTTACCTACCAAAGGCTTCACTTGTGGCTTGCTGAGCTCACACGGTCCTTTTCCTGGATATCGTTATGTCCCTTCCAGCAGCTAATGAAGCCTGTAACCATCCCAGGGCCCACCTACAGGGTCCCTCAGGTTGCTGTGTGATGCGCAGACCAGGCACTACAGGGTTAAGCTTACCCAGACAAGAGGAGACTCAATAAGAGGCAAAAGGAAAATGAATTAGAGGAAAATCAACAGGCAGCAAAGGAAAAACTAAATTACATTTCATGTACACACATGCACTCTTTTGGCTGGAGGGGCAGAAAACGTCGCCAAAACCGGGCTGTTTTTATTCTAAACAGTGCATCAATCCATTGATTAATTTTACACTTTGTTCCTTATGAACCTGGGCTGGGGCCATGAATGCTGCTATGAAAAGAAGAATATAGCCAAAAAGGAACTCTTAAAAAGTTGGCAGCCGTTTCAAGGCAATGTGTCTGGCCAGCAGGAAGGAGATGGCTCCTCCAGGGAAGTGTATGGAGCTGTAAAACCATTTGTGAACCGGCCCTGCTCAGTTTATAAGGTGTGTGACTGACTTAAAGTCAAGTTTCTCGCACAAATTTGTGACTTGTAAATCGAATGATAAAAGTAGTCTTAAGTATCATTTTTCCAAAAGGGCATTACAAGATTGGTTAAGAATGACTGTATTTCCTCACTAATGCCATTAACTTCAGAATTGTTTCCATCCATTACTGAGTTGAACAAGGAGGGTTTACCGTAAATTGCTACATGCTGTATGGTTCAGCTGGTCAGCTTTATGTTATAGGAAGCAGAAATAAAACAAAATCAAATAAAGGAATACAATAAAACACCATGGACTAACTTCAGCCTTGGTGTAATCCAATGCAAATGGAAATTAATGGTGTCGCGCTCGCTTACACCAAGGCTGACACATCCCTTGGCCACAGAGCAAAGGGAGGCAGCTAACCTCATCTCTCCATGTTGCTTCCCAGGAATGGCTACTAGCTCATCATTTTCCAGTTACCTGCTATCTGCTGCCCAAACATTTCCTGAAAAGCTTAGTTTACCTCAGGATTTCTCTTCCACAAGCGTGTATTTCTTTCAGCAAGTTAGGAGGTTAAGGAATGATTTGGGAAATACCCCTAAAACCTCTCCAAGATAAGCCGAGAGTGACTTTAAGTAGGTGGAGGCCTGTGTAAGATCTCAAGAAAATGGGACAGAAGGAGGGGGGAATTCTGTCTGTGATAGATCTCATTCCTCATCCAGACCACATTGCAAAGTGGGGGATAGGGCCAGGAGTTTCCATTTACAGGAGGTTCAGAAATCCCATGATACTGCTTATCTTGTTTGCATCAGACAAGAGAGAGCACAAACCACTCTTACTGACGGGGAAACTCACCTTCTGTAGAAGACTAACACAAGGCCAGGACACCACTTAAATGCCTTAAAATAGGGATCCGCGGAGGCTCAGGGCAGCAGGGGTTTCACGCAGGCAATCTGACCGTTCCCCTGATCCGCACACGGCACTCCACGGTCAGCACACACCTTGGCATCTGCCTGAGGGAAGAGTTCAGCTCAACAGTGAATTTGACTGCGTGCTCAAATTTGGCAACTGCAATGAAAAAAAATTGTATTTAGGTGAGTTTCTAAACCATTGCTCACCTGAGCCACAAACCTGCTCCTGCTGAGGCTGTTTGACTACCTGACTTCGAGACCTCCTAAATGCCCATAACCTCAGCATAAACACTTCTGAGCAAACAGGGGTTCAAAAGTCTCTGTGCAGAACCAATTCTTTCCCTTCTCACTGCATTCCAATATTGCTAATTGCTAATTAATCACAGACTTTACACAGCCTCCCCCTTGCCTAAGTTTTATGGTTAAAGTTTTGTTTCAACTATGCTTCACCCAGCTGAACAGTGCTTGAGGGTCAACAGAGCTACGCAATGTGCTGTGAAAAGTGAGGCTTCTTTTGAGAGGCCTCGTTATTGAAATAACTTTTGAGTTAATGTTTGGAAATAACTTTGAAATGAGGACTTGCACAGATTTGTTTTCTTAGTGCAGCAATTAACTTCATGAGCGGTGACTGGCTGCAGTACCTTCTGCCATGTCTGACACATTAAATAAATTATTCACTCAGTTCATTAGTTGGAAATACAGTGTGTAATACCTGCCGAGTTACAGGACACGCAGCAAAGCCACAGATCATCTCAAATAGAAAAATGAAGTCAGGTTTCGCTGCTCCTGCATAAACAAAAAAAGGATGGGGAAAAAAAGGTAAATAAGACACTGTTTTTCCTACCATGTGGCTCAATCAGTTTCCTTCAGAAAAATGCCCCTCTGCCCTGTTCCTTTTTTAATGATCAGATTACGATTCTCTCCTTCCCACCAAGTTGGATTGCCTCAGCAAAAAATCCCCTTGCCTCTGGTGGAAATATCCTCAGCATTGCTTACTTTTTAATGAAAGTACAATGTCACAGCCTCAAGAAACAGCTTATTATTTTTCCTGCCAGTCCGTCTCACTGTTGCAAGGAGTCTATCTGTCAGGCTTTATGTGGGCAGGCAGCAGCAACCAGACACCTTCATGGTAAGGTGGAAGCTGGGGCAAGTGTGTTGTCCTTCGTGCTTGCTGGTCTCCAGTTTGTGCACTGGGACAAACTCATAGCACTGGCTGCTCACATGGGAGATGGGACGAGCAGTGGAGACAGCACCTATTAATCTAACAACTTTTCACCCCCTACACCTGTACACCAACAGTTCCATGGCTGGATCTGCAGTTGTGAAGTGCGGATGGAGACACAGCTACTGCTGGTCAGAGCTGCTGGCACCCAGAGGAAGCCCTTGAGGAGCCCAGTCTGGATGCAGAAGGTGCAGCTAGACCCAGCTGAGAGCACTGGGGCTTTTCATGAGTGGACAGGTGGAGGGCACTGGGTAGACGGCAAAGGGCCGCCCAGACATGCAGGTCTTCCACCTTCATCACTCTCTAGCAGCCCATGCAGTCAGGGTCCTGGCCTGGGATGATGCAACATCTAGGATCTTACCGTGCAGGGTATGACTTTTAAATAGAGAAGGGGACTTTTAAATACCAGTTAGCAGTGGAGCTTAACAAGTGACGGCAGGGCAGGAGGATGAGGAGACCTTTGGAGCCTTACACTGCTCTTCCAGCTTCCTAATTCAAAGCAGCCCTAAAAACAAAACCCAGTTCCAGTCAACTTCAACTACATCCTTGAGCTCAACATTTCCTCAGCCAAAGGAGAAAGTCCCCCTTTTTTTAAAGGCACTGAAGCCAGTCACCAATAGTCACTAGTCAGGAAACACCGTGCAATGAGATGAGTGGGATTCAGGTCAGAATGCTGGGAGGCATTTTACAGAGACAAGCACCTGTAATTAAGCTCCTAAATACATATTCAAGCATCAAAATGGGTGATGTGATTTTCCAGAAGTGCTAAGCAGCGATGGCAGTGGAGGCACCAAGGTGAACTCCAGTACATGTGGCAACCATGTGCTCACCTCCAGCAGAGCTGCCACCCTGAAGCGGGCCTTGGATGACTTACTCCTTTATTTTGTTCAGTCGGATTCCCCCAGGTAGAATTAAAAGCTTTAGCCACTGCAGGTCAGTTGCACTCTTCCCAGTCACATACCATGGATGACACAGGTCTGCTATGCAAAAAATGCGTTGTATAAAGAAGAGGAGAAGGGAGAGAAGAAATCTAATAAATACCCCATTATTTCCAGCGTATATTATGCAAAATTTGGCATGAAATCTTTATCTCACATAAACATGAAGGTCACTTATTTGTTCATTAAATTCTCCTCTGTCTACATCATTATGCTCATAGTTTTTCTTATACTTAATGTAGTAAGGGCCTGCCAAACTCATTAGACATCAGCTGATAAATGGATTTGAACTCACAATCTGTTAAAAATCACATAGGCACATTAGAGCAATATTTCCATGGCTTAGAGACTGTATACATTTAAATCTTCCCAGAGAGCATTTTGAGCAATTTTGATCCAGTGCAGCAGACTCAACACATAATTCAAGTCTGCTTGCTGTAAAAATTTACAGGCTGGGATCTTAGTATCACTAGTCATAAATCAAAGCTGCACACTTAAAAATGTGGTAGTGGCAAAACTGTTGGATAGGGTGTAAACATCATCAAGCTTGTTGTCATGCAGCACTTGCATTGGACTAACAGGGAGAGATATTGTTAAATGTTGCATATATTTTCTCTCTTCTGGTGGAATTTGTACACATAACATACAACCCTGTGTAATTTCCAGCCTGGGCAAATCTCTGGATGAGGAAGAGCTTCTGAAGCTATCCTGGATTCTCACCCTAGTGCCATGGCTTCAAATAAGCTTTTACATGAAACGTGGACAGAGGAGAACATGGGGCATGTTTATGCCATAGTTTATGTTTCACTTACTCATTGCTCTTTATTGTAATTTCCCCCAACTGATGATAAAATGCTTATAAAGCATTGGGCTGATAATTTGCAGGCTCTCCCGCTGCTCTGTTTGTTATAAAGCTACTCATGTCTCCAGGAGAGTCTTTCTTCCTTTTGGATTTATGAGCCTAATGAACCACTGTTATTCTCCATCACAGGAGCCAGTGATGCTGTGACATTATAGCAGGAAGATTTGAAAACTTATGAGAAAGCACTTGAAACAAACTGCTGCTCTTAATAAGTGCCTCTTGTCTTCAGTGTGGTCTGAGGAAGATCTAAGCAAGCTAATGAATGAAAAGAACAAACCGAGTCCTGCACTAACCCTGCAAGCTCCACTGCAGAGTAAGTAGTGCTGGTGAGACAAATCCTCTGCTGGGATGAACAGCATTTATCAGTGGCAGGATGCTGATACACAGCTCCACTGACGGGCCCACTCAGCGTACAAGGACCCTCGGTCCTCAGGACTGCTTAGATTTTCCAGATCAGGGCTGTTGGATGTATGGGACTAAACACAGTTAGATTGAACTGCAAGTAAATTTAACTTCCACCTTACTGGAAGGTCTTTCACTGGAGCTCAGCTGGCTGACTAGACACTCTTTCGCCCCCTGGGTACTCTAGATTCACTCAAACACATCTTTTTCTGGGGCCATTCTTGCCAGCCACCAAATTCAGATATTTCCAAACCAAAGTGGAAGTGGGGAGAAAAGGGACCGCTTCTTGAAGACTAGCTGCAGGCTGCTGCTTACCTTGTTATTTCCATAAAGGAGCACATCCTACCATGGCAGGACACAATGAGGAGAAAGGCAGTACCATGGCTAGGCCAGCCCCAGGCTATTTAGGAAGTTATAGGTCATAACCCACACCTTCATCTCCACCTGGAGTCCATTAAGAGGCCCACATAAAGCCTGGAGCACACAGTTCATTGGCTCCCAGTGAGATGCCCAGAGTTAAAAGTATGTCCTGTTCAGAGCCCCATTGTGCAAGCTGTTGTTATCGAAGAGACAGTTCTTGGACCCAAAAATTGACTTCAGCTAAAAAAATGTGGGGAGCAAAACAGAAGCGAGTTGCCCGGTGTTAAGCAATAAGCCAACAGCAGCGCTAGACGTAGAGCCCAGGCGCCTTGGCTGGGAGTGCAAGTGAGACACCAGTATGGTCTGGCAAGGTTTCTGCTGCCTTTGGCTGTTGTGCTGGATTCCCAGAGACAAGTGGGTTGAGCCAGTTGAGCCATGCTGCCTGTTGGGGCAGAGCTTGAGACTATGCCAGTCCCTTCCCACCCTAAATGTCCCTGCCTGCAGAGCCAGCTGGCTCCCTCCAGGCTCAAATCAGAGTGTCAGACAACACCTCCGAAGCGTGGCTGGTCAGGGAGCTTACCTGTAGGGCAACTCCAAGCCATGGGCTTCTGTGACAGTCTTGACATACCCCTTGCTGTCCAGGGGGGATGCTAGAGGTGGCTGGAAGTTATGTTTGCAGGTGAGCAGTCTTGCCAAAATAATGAGACCTCCCACCATACACAATACTTAAGCACGCTGTCAACTCTGTGTATTATTCATAAAAGCTCTGCTGTCTTCAGTTAATCTGTAATCATCACATCTTTCATCACGGCACACATATCTCAGCAATTGTACTCATTACAAAACCGCTATGGCATAATAGGAAACAATGACATGTTATTTCTTTTTTCTGTGATACAGTGGGATTGGGAACTCAGTGCAATACAGGTCATTTAGCCAGCAAAATATTAGTGGAAGAGGTATGGCGATGTGCCAATCAGTGCTTTGAAAAGCTCAACCTAGGTGACTCTGTTTGTTAAAAAGTATTCAAAAGCCCCAATTACAATCAGTTAAAAGCAGTAAGCATGCAAATTATTTTAAAACAAACTTTAATTAATTTCAGCATATGTTTCACTTAGGCTGATTAGTCAAATCTGATTTTCTGAAAAGAAACAATAAACAGCTGCTAATGATGATTTACATATTACCGCTCACATGGCCTGCAGTGTGTTGTGTGGCGACGGAGGTTCTGCGCAGCACAGAGAAGTCGTGTTGTGCCAGCTACCCCCAGCCTGCAGCCCCCAGGTACAGAGAGCAACAAAAATAACTCTTTGCAAAAATGGCTAGACAGGCCCTAAAAGAACATGATGGTGTTTGTATGAACAACTGTCTCGTTAATGCCTCCCCTTCTCATTAAGCACTCTTTGGATGAGAAACAATGGAAGAAGCCTGAAGACTGGACTCACAGGACCCCAGGATGAAGCTCTCCACAGCCTGACCTTGGTGCAGACCTGTACTCCAAGATGCCAAGTGAGAAGCTATTCAGGCAGCTGCAATCAGAGTAACAAGAAGGGCTTAACCTATTGTCCAGACCCCACTTCCCTGTAAAATCAGTGGAAAAAAATTTATCGTTTGCTATAAGCACCTAACTTAGTCAACACAATCGCTTATTCTCTATTCATTAGATAGGGAGACAGGATGTGATAATCCTGCATAGTCAGGAGACTAAATCCTTCTTTACACCCAAGACTCCATCGTGGGAGGCCTGAATACAGACCCCTCATACCTTTGGGCCTGTAGCTCACAGTAATGTAAATATTTAAAAGTCCATGGCATTTTATATTCACAAGGCTGATAATGGAATAGCTTTAATATCCTTACAATGCCAAATCCAGATTAACACGATAATAGTGGCTCCCAAGCAGTTTATTAGCACTCATACCCAGTATGTACTAATCCTAGAGGGGAAAAAGGGAAAAAAAGAAGTTCTGCCAAGTTATACTGCACACCAAGCTGCAGGATGTTGTATTCCAAGAGTTACTTCAGTTGTAGAAAGCACGTGGCACCATTATTTGGCACGAAGAGAGGATAAGGAGAGGTCTATGACAGGTGTTGCTTTAAATATTTTGAAGATATGCATCAGGAATAGTTCATAAAATGCTTCCAAAGTAGCTCTTACACCCACTGGGCTTGGCAGTCCTCACTCTTAAAAAACATGAACTTGGCGCAGCAGTCTCCTAAATCTTTTAAACTAGTTTAATCCTCCCAGTAATGAAACGTGGACTCAGCTAGATGGGTGCATTTATCTGAAACTCGCTTATTTACAAGCAACTAAAACATGAAATTAGCTGGTCCCGGAAGGCAGCTCTGTACTTCCAAACTCTTCTGCTATCATAAATCAACCCATTCAAGAGGGTGCCACTTTTGTTTTTCCCATTCTCACATTCTGTACGAACAATCATTCCCCATGTAATGCCAAAGATGATCCTCTGGAGATGTCTCTGCATGATTCTGTGATTTCTGGCTTCTGTGGGACTAAAAGTGCATGTGTGCTGGCAGACATCAGGAGGTTTGCAAAATCTGGAGTTCTGGGAATGTTTCAAAGGAGGTTCCTTTACCAAACAGTGCTTCTGCTGGGCAGGCCTCGAATGTGAGTGATAACAGTAGGATCACCACATTTCTACCAATTACCGCTCTGCAGAGAGCAATCCAGCGGGCAGGAAATGGAGCCGTACTTCAAATGTGTGCTCCTTTATACCCACGTTGCTGTGGAGGCTCAAGTGCCCAGACAGCCAGCTAGATGCACTCATCACAAGCACTCAACACCTTCTGGGAATACTAGTTCTGCAGAAGGTTCTTGCATCTCCTCCGTGGGGAGGGAGAGCAGCCTTGATTTATTAGACGTAAAGAATTCACTCCCCAACCTTCTGCCTAGTTTGGTGAAATAAAAGATTTCTCATCAGCGTATTCACCTTGTTCCATTACGCTATTTCTGCAGAGCAAAGTGTACATTGCTCTAGTAGCACCAATATATATAAGATATTTTCAGCTTTAGGATTCAAAATTAGTATTGAATCTTCTCTTTAGAGAATTCCTTCCAGAAACTACACTAACACAGCAGAGATCACTGATTCGTGACCGTAGAGAACAACACACCCTGGAAGGAGGAAACACCAGAGCAACAGAAGATCAAGGTAGCTGAAAACAACATCACTAAGCCAGCCAGGCCCTGGGCAATGACAGAGCTTCTCCACGCTTCATCTCTGACTAGAAGACAGAAGCCAACTGGCATTATCAGAAACTGTAAGCAGCTATTGAAAGGTTAAAACATTTCATGCAAAGTGACCTGAAGATCAGAATTTGCCTTCTGTTTTTCTTTTATAGTGGCACATAAGACAGATAAAAAAAAATAAAAATAAAAAGGATGCTTTTCTCACTTGCCTGGGAGAATGGCATATTCATAAATCCACCTTCATTTACCTTTTTACACCACGTTGTCACCTGTCACCTAATCATTTCAGCTGTACAACTGCTACAAGGATTTCCCTTTATTATGGAAAGTTTTCAAGTACTGGATTTAATACAGCACAAAGAGCAGCACCAGGCTTGAGAATGCAAGACCAATGCAATGACCACAGAAATAGGAAAGAATCTGTTTCCACAGAAACTTTTAGAAAAGAAACAGCAACTCTTCATTCACTCCTGTATCCTCTTTGAGGTCTGGAGTAAAGATTTGCTGGGAAAATGAGTTACATGTGAATATACCAGATGATGAGTCAGAAAAGTTCTGGGCCAGAATTCAGCAAACCTCAGTTCTCCCAGTGTTCATAAGCTTCTAAAACAAGATCCTGAGGAGCTTGTTGTCAGGCACAGGAGAAACTGGGCATGCTGGATATGTGGCTTTTGTCAGCCAGCAAACTGGATACACGTGTCAGATGGAGGCGGCTTCTCACAGATTCTACTCTCCCCTATATACAGGGGTCCCAAAATTTTGTTGGCCTGGGAACAACTGTGAACAAAAAACATTCTGCCAGAATGTCAGGCTTTTCTCATCTTGTCTGCATCAATTCAAACAATTTTAATTCCCTGCCGATACAAGCAACACTGGAGGGTCTCAAAGGCGACACAAGAAGCCTATGTTGTAAGAGATGGGTTCTTTTCTGACAGGTATCAAATAACACCTCCAACCTCCTCTGGAAAAAGTGAAAGAGGGGAACAGGATAAAATATACAATGTGATAGCAAAGCTCCTTGTCTTTGAGAGCAAAACTCCCATCCTGTGCAAAGAATGTGAAGGAAACAGATGTTCCCGTGTGGAGTTTAATGGCTAGATTGTTAAAGGGATAACATAATTTCTCCTATCTGCCTTGCTCAGACTAGTATAGCAAAAATTTTTCCTCCTGACATAACGATTTTTGATTAAGGACCAGATTCTGAGCAGTTCCAAGGTAAATGAACAGAAATACCCTGATGGCACTTCCTCCGTAAGTGCCCTGCATTAGAAGCTGAAAAATTAGCCCATGTGCCCAGGGGAGCACAGACACCTTCCTGTGTAGGCTTCTGGAAGTAGGCACTTCTTGGTAGGAATAATCCTACCAAGGACAGGACAGAGGTGAAGGGGTTTGTGGGCAGCCTCGCTTCCCAGCTAGTGACTATAATGAGTTATGTTTTGGGGTCCACAAGCTCACTTCTGTTGCATGCCCCAGTTATGCAGCTGAGTTTCCACCAAACTGATTTGAAGTGTCCTGACCTCAGATAGGGTCTTCGCTCTGAGAGTCAACCAAGACTGCAACTCTCTCAGACCCCCTGAAAGACAAGGGTGCACAGCACGAAGCCCTCTGTGCTCTGCCATGCTTCCTCAGTAATCTTGAGGCACTAATGGACAGAATTTGTCCTCTAGAAGGTCACAATTGAGATTTTACCACCAGGCCATACACCCTCTCCCAGTTTGTCACTTTAGGTTTTGAGCAATTGTATTGGGTACTTTTCAGGTCAGCTCCTTTACTTTTAAGTTAAACCTGATTTCTCTCTACAAATAAAAGCAGAGAACACCAAGTACATTGCTGGGAAAGTCAGTAGTTAAGAATCACCTACATGACCATGTTATGTCCACGAGAGCTCCTGGAAAAAAAGGTCACCACATATTTATCTGGCTGCACGCTCGGTAGGAAGTGTGCTCTATGAGAAGTGCTTTTAGCAACAGTTAACATTTTCAAGACAATATGTCAGCTAACGGTAACCTTTGAGAGGAGGGTTCGAAGAAAGGTTAAGGGAAGTTAACCTAAATAGCTTAGAGAAATAAAGAGAAGTGTTGGAGGTAATTAATACTTGAGAGGAAATAATGTAAAGGAGAAGAAAGACTTATTTAAGGTTGGCCAAGTGCAATGTACTACAAGAGGTAATGGCTTTAAATTAAAGGAGGGCAAGTTTAGATTAGATAACAAGAAAAAACTTTCCAACAGGAACAGTAATTCAACAGCATAACAGTCTGAAGAGAGAAGCAGTGCAAGCATTATCAACAGACACATTCCAGCCGACGCCAGCTAGCACTCTCAGAGGGAAAATACCTGGGATAAACCGTATGAGGTCCTGGTGATTTGACTCAACAATCTATAAAGATCATTCCAAACCCAACATCTATGATCCTGTGATTAACACACACATCACCTATTAATCTTACATGTTCCAATGGCTACCACTTCCCATTTAAAGCATACCCACCTGACATAGATGGATGGTGGATTGTAGAACCATAATGTAGCCCTACAATGGATTATTGGTCTGATCCTCCCCTCAGCCATGCATCACGTCTCACCTCATATATGTTATTCCCTATACAGTAAATTTTCAAAGACCAGCCCCCTCCCCCAGAAAAGCCAGATGCAAGAACCAAGTTGGAAAAGTTAAAAAGTGTTTCAGGTATTGATTTAGCAGCATGTTTAGCTGACCACAGTTTGTAAATGTGCTGAAATGTTTCAAAATGAAAATGATTGGATCTTCTAACAACATGGTATCAGCTCCTATTTTATGAGTTTATTTGCCGTGTTCTTTATAATTCTGAAAGATTCATATTTCCTTCCTCAACCTCATAATTTTCCTTCAGCCTACAGCACCATCTCTTCACCTCTTCTTTGTTTGCAAGGGCAGTTGTTCAACTGAATTTCAAAAAGGTTTGATGGCTTCTGGCACGCAGGAGAAACTACAGAATGTTGCGTAGTCTGAGAGAGGAAACAGCATAGGATCTCATCTATCACACAGTATACCACATAATTAGCAGAAGTATTGTTTCACTCTGATTAAAACCATATTCCTCACAGCACAGTTGTTCTGCTGTGCATCTCTCTAAACCCAGACATTCCCTCAAGATTTAAACTTCTCAGAAAAGTACGGGGAAGTTGAAGACGTCCCACAGGAAACTAGTAACTGGCTCCAAAAGTACAGTGGATGTGCTAAGTGAGGGTATCAGTGGGGCAAAGAACTGCAGAATTAGGGCCACATCAGCTGTGATATTTATGTGCCTAGCCACCACTGAAATCTGAGAGACACTGACCCATCCCGGCTAGAAAGACACAGTCAGAAACACAGCCATGAAATTAGGGCTCCCGGGTTTTCTTCCCAGCTTCACTATTGACTACCCACAAGGTTGTGTGCATAATAACAATTCAGTGCAGCCTTGCAAGGCTTAATTTATGGACTTTAAACCACCACTTAGGGCTAGGTTATGCCTCCTCTGCAGCTGTGAGATGAGGTAGAATGAAGCCTTAAAGGGTTTGCTTGGGGCACCTGGCTGCAAGATTTGCCGTCTTGGTTCTCAGCTGAGGGTTGAAACCCTACGTCACTCCAGAACCACAAAGTTTCTCATGGACTAATACAGCCTGCTGAAAGTAGAGGCTGGATCTCTGAAGCAGCTAGTAACAAAATCATCAGCCAGCAACAAAAAACGAACCTTCTGATAGCCACCCATCCTCAGGTGCTTTCTCAGTGGTTGCATAAGTCATCACACAGGCAAAGTCTGTGTCATGACTTTCTCCTCACGGGCCATCCCCCACGGCCATTATGGGTGCAGATTGCTCGCTTTCAGGCAGAGTTCTGCAACGGGGCAGAGGGGTCTGCCTCGGACTGAGCTCTGACAGGAAGAGTTAGAGTTTTCTTTACAAGAAAAATTCTGCTCAAAAAGTTGAACAATACTAAGAACTTTAGATTGCCAGAAAAGCAAGCAAAAATTATGCTTTACTACTATTATATTTCCCTGGGTAACTTTAAATTTGCTTGCTATTGTCCATACATTACTATATGGCCTTATATGAATGGCCTTACAGATACAACTAACTACATGTGGCCTACAAATCCATATCCATCCTAAGTCTGGGGTGGACAAAGAAACAAGATGACTGGGCATTCAAGTGGTGAATGTTAAACTCAGCATAGGAAGATTATCTCTGTAATTGTTCATATGTACTTTTCCTACATAACATCCTATTACTACATATAGATACAAGAAGTTCGGAAGGTAAGTGGTCAAATATTATTCTGCTATTTTGCAGCCATAGTATTCTTTTAACATAGGTTTTAGAGGTGACATCTATAAATCACGTATATTCTCCAAAAAGTTGCCAAATACATGGTCAAAAATAGTTCTTCCTAATGTATTTATCACCCAGTCTTCTTACTTCTCTGCTTACCAGAACTAGGTATGATTTCCATTACTGAAAGTTTTGCGTAGTATATCTAGCTGTATTAGTCAGACCAAAAGATTAGTGGCAGAAAATTGTCCAGGGTTCAACAGCAGCATTTAATCTTATAGCTATGATGTAAGGTTCTCCCATCCCCCCCCTCAACAGGTTAATTCATGAAGGTTTATTGATGGCTGCAGTGATGGTGGGCTCAGAAAAGGCAATATAATAAAAGGGGACTATAAAGAGGAACTTTAAGAGAAAAGGAAGAGAAAACCACTGATTTATTATGCAGAACCTCAGACAGAACCAGGTCTAGTTGGATAGAATTCAGCTTGCAAAAAGAAAAATTTAAGCTGAATAAAGTTGAGTAAAAAATAAGTTTCATCTCTGCAAAGGAAGTCATGGACCACTGCTACTGGCCAAGAATATCTCAACATGGCACCTCATCACATGTCTTTGCTAAAGAAACTGTTGCCTTTACAACTTCCATTACCTTAGAACAGGTGTCATGTTCTGCCCCAGCCCTGTGGAGCATTTCACATGCTCCTGTTCATCCTAAGAGCAACGAGAAGCCTTCACAGAAAACGAAAAAGTCACAGATCTGCCAAGGGAACTGGAACTCAGTGTTAAAGTACAAGATTCTCTCTGTAAGTTAAATTACCTTTCCTCTGAGGAAAAAGAGCTGCACCGAGTCATATTAAATATGGTTGTTTTCAAAGACCACATGACCATACATTTGCCAAAAGTTTAATAGAGCTAAGTTGGCTATGAAGTATGAGCTGGATATTTGAAGAGGTTTCAGCTCATCAAAGGAATAAGATACTTAGAACAGCTGTCTGACAGGGACAAGAATCCAAACCCACTTTAAGGTGGTGCTTCACAAATGAATTAGAGAAATTGCAGGATTGACATATCTGCCACAAGATCATATTTGGGGAAATAAAGTGTTCATGTCAGTCATTGATTTGCTTCCCAGCATCAGTTTCAGTGATGTCTAGCAATGTTACAAGGTGATCTGTGATTTCCAAGTGTCGCCACAGTTCAGATTAAAGGTTACAGGTAACATGGTCTTCCAGAATAACAGCTGTATTTGTGGATATATTCCACTTAGACTTTGCCTATAGTTTTTTTCAGTTCTTGTTCTACCGTCTGCCTCAGATGCTAAATGCCTTGCACTGCACGAATGAAAGGTAGGAATCAAACAAGCATTACTTGGTGACATTTCAGATTTCTTCATAACTGCCCCAGCATCCACAGCCTATGCACCACACCTTGGATCTCCAGCCATCCACCCCACACTCTCCTACACCCATGCCCACCAACAACAGCGTTCACCCCGTTGCTCTCAACTGCCCGTGGCTGAAGCCAATGAGACACTTTGTCCGTGACTGCATTAGGCACCGGCCTCAGCTCTTCTTTCCCAGCAAACCGGTGGGAGTGACACGGACGTGACTAACTTGCCTGCTGTTCCCGCAGCGCAGTCTGTCTTTGGGTGTACCGATGCCTGCCCAGAGTCCCGGTACCTTCACTGGAGCGCAGCGTGGCCGTGCGTGGCTAGCGGCCTGTCTCACAGGGCACGGCTCTGGCATTGCAATAGTCTGTAACAAGAGAGGAAAATAAGCAGGAAAACTTATTATTTTTTTACACGAGTGTGATACTTTGCCTCCGCAGCCACACGAGCCCCTGCCACTCACGTCCCAAGGAGCTGCTTGCAGGAGTCTGGAGATCAAAGCTCACCCACTGCCTTTAGTCCCTCCTCAGGCACCAAAGGCATTCACACGCCAGAACAGGTTTCTATGAGCCTTTTATTAATACTGTACATTTCTCGGGTGACTGAAATTACTCAGTTTCTAGCTTGCTGTCTTACAATTCACAGGGGCTTATTATTAATGGCCCAGTAAAACAATATACAGCCTGTTGTATCTTAATTCAGTAGTCAGTAATGACCAACTTAGAGAAATCATTTTAGACCTATGGGTTTTCTAAGGCCTTTTGAAGGTAATGGCAGTAAAATATGCATATATTAATGTTACTTGCAGAAGGCAGAATATAGTGGCAGTATAAGCAATAATACAGCACTGTGTAATAAAAATTGAAAATTCTTTTCCCTAAGTGTAAATATAAAATACCTCTGGGGGACATATCTAAAGGAAGAGTGTTTCAATAACACATAGTTAAACTCAAAATTATATATTTCAAAGCTATCCAAGTATAGTCTAATAAATAAACCATAAAATAAAACAACATTTTACAAGGAAGACTCATACTGTATTTCAAGCTTTTTGCCACTCTTAAAATCATTATTTAATACGGACAGTTTTAGTCACAAAATTTCAAGAGTTTATTCAATATCTTTTATGTGCTTTACAAGGTTATTAGAGAATTTATTTTCTCTTTCCCTTACAGATTGGAAGGTGGGCAGTGATATATGAGCTTTCACATTTTATTTATTCACCAAACTGTTCCAGATGTGATCCCATCATTTATCCACTGACACATCAAACCTGCTGCGTGACCTTTACAGTGACCTCTTTACAACATTTGCTTTCATGCTCTTAAAGTTATAGCAGCTTAACAGTGCTTGCTTCAGTGGGAAGACAAGAGAACTGATATTGGGGGGGGGCATAATTTAAAAATAATAAAAATTTAATTGCTCTCCTACAATATGAAAACTAAGACCAGCTGGTAAACTAGCCAGTGGAGTTCTATTCCCAGAAATGTTTCAATCATATTTTACTCCAAACAGTATTTCACTCCATGGACTTGGAATGTACTGGATTTGCACAGGCTAAATTTAGCAGGCACTAAGTCTTTCTCCACTTCTTGTGATTTGTCACAGCAATAGGCATTCTTGGGGTGATATGCCTCTCCTTACTATACATCAGAAAATAGAAGGAGGGTCCATCTGCAGTTTTCCTTCTTAAAGGGAACAAATTGCTTATAGTGCATCCAAAATTTCCATTAACTACAAAATATCTACATCATTATGACCTTAGCGTTATGCAAAAAAAAGAATTTTGGCGTCACGTCTTGGGGAACCAGTAAGTATGTGAAATTATTTCAGGTGCAGATCATTCGTTCCAGCCAGGTCCCAAAGCCCAGACCTGGCCAGCTGGGAGTTTCCTTAGTATTTTTTTGGTTTATGTACTTCCAAATTTGGGTTGATACCAGCAGTAGACATGCCTCCGTTGTGGTTCACGCAATATTTATGGCCCAAGAGGTAGCAGGGAGTATCGAGAAGCAAGTACACATACACATATATATACATCCCCCGACATACCCGCTCTCTGAATCCAGGCAAGATCTAGCCAAGGGATGAAGCTTTGATAGCACGAACAAGACGCTGCACGCCTTCTAGCTAACAACTCCCCACACTTTAATTTCACTTAGAAAAATTCCCACCAACTTAAGCAGAAATGTTCAAGTAATGTGTAAGTTAAAAAAAAAAAAAAAGTAAAACCTGGGAAAGGCTGTAGTGAGAACTTCTGGATGGCCTCTTGGTTTCCACGTGCTCAGCTCTTAGCTCTGCCCACACCCACTGCAGATTCATTTCACAAGAATGTCTGGATTTTTGGATTCGTATCAAAGCAAAACCTGAATTGTGAGGCACTGAAGAACCCCCCAGCCTTTTCCCTGATCCTCTCCACCCTCCCCTCCCTCCTGATCACAAAGGTACAAAAAAAGATCACAAAGGTGATTGGGATATATACATCTGACCAGCCCGAGGTACCAAGTCACCTGAGCCCACACTGCAGAATCATCCTGTAAAAAAAAGAGGAGCAGAATAATCCCTGCAACTGCCTGGCAGCAAACCCTCCCCAGAGCTACGTATACAGACACCTATGGTTAACCTAAACACGGGCTTCTATTTCAGTGACTTTTAACACTGGCCTAAACACTGAGCTGAAGCTGAGCCTGTAAGATTTACACGCAAAGCAGAAAATCAGATTCACTCCTGCCACGTTTTTTCCCCCTCTGTAACACGATGTTCTGAAACTGGGTTTTACTTCTTATTTTTTCGTAGAAATAATGAGGTTTCCGAGTAAGATCTTAAACAGCTTTTTTTTTGCAATATTAGTTCATCAATAATGGAAAAATGACATCAAAGAAAACACACTTGTTTCTTTAGGTGGAAATCAAAACACAAAGCAAAGCTGGTAGAAAAACAATGCATTAAGCTCGTGTGCTTTGAAAACAGATGAACGGTACAAATAGTAGATCTGAAGATGCCAGCAGGAGAATATTACGAAGCTATCTGGAAGTACCGCTTCCAGGTTAAGTGATCACAGAAATATTACAGTAACACACCAGCGCTAAGCGATTAATTCTCAGAAAAAAAGAAAGGTGCAGCCCTGTTTTGATCACTTCGCTAGTTCACAGACTCACGTTTCAGCTGGAGTCATACTTTAAATAAACAGAGCCGAGATTTGAAACTTTTTAAATAACACTCAGAAATAAAATTCAAGTGAGCTCCCCTGCTCGCTTTCTATCGCTTATCCCTGCTGGCAAAGGAAATGCAACCGTTGGCTTTTGAAAGCCACAAATTTGCAAGGGTCTGGGGCGTGAGCTGGCAGGAGGCTCAGGCTCCTCGATGTTTGTAATTGAAAAGGACATGAAGTAATGAAGTAATTTCCCTGTCCCTATTCTCCATGTTTATCAGAGGCCTGTCTGCAGTGGAGGAAGGGTGACAGGGTAATCTGAGCCTCCACAGAAAACCTGCTTTTTCTCCAAAGTTATTTAGATTTCCATGAGCGCTGGCAGAATTTTGGAAGGGGTCCAGGCGAATGAAGGAATTTGGCTGCTCTGAAAATATCATACAGGAACTTTAAAAATTGAACTGATTTATGCCCTGTAATGTTTTCAATACTGTATAAATTAAGTTTGAGTTCCTAGCCTGGATTTTAAGAAGAAATTTTATATGTTATGAGCCATGAAAGAACTAGAGGAAAAAAAACCTTATTGTATGATAATTCCACCTCTCCTATAAGAAGTGCTAGACTTTGCATATATAATGTGTTCAAAGGAATAATATGGAAAATGCATTACTTCGTAGCATCAAAGGATGTTCCAGAATACCTTGAGGTCCTGACAGCTATTTGGAGTTTGCTAATATCACACAGCACTGTGAAATATATTAGCAATATAAAATTTATATGTTCTGTTCACCACTGACTAACTGTAGAGCTGGGCTTAGGAACACTGTAGGCTTCTAAAGCGCGGCATCTAGAAAGTGTAACCTAATTGGAGGGAGAAAATTATCTCCTACAGAGGACTGCTTAAAGCCACCTTTAGTCTTTCATGTGCAGATGGCAACGTCTGGGTTTTTTTCCCTTGTGGACATGCTAGCCCACGTCAAATACTCCGAGCAGCGACTTCCACGGCATAGTCTCAGGAAGTCCTCTAGCGTCAATAAACAGCCATGTGCTTTCTGAGGCTTTATGATAAACTGTGAGGTTTTTCAAAGGAACCACAATTTGCACATCTAACAAACACAAATATGTTTATCCATGGTGCCTTGTCCTCAGTCAGAGGGAGATACAGCTGTAAATAGCTAAATATGTTTTCCTCTCTTAATCAGCCTTGGACACAACCTCAGCTGGGGATCTAAAGGTTGAGTCACAGTTGATCCTTGATTTGATTAATCACTGGCCTCCTCTGAGGTTTGAGTCTTGTTTCTGGCTCAGAGGTCAGGGCGTACAAAAGGCCGATACCTTTAGCCGGCTGCCTCTGCGCTAACAAACGCAGAGCACAAAGCAGCCCCGCAACTGTAAACCGGAGAGCTGCAGAACACGCAGCGCAGTGCTCAAGCTGCTCCCCAGCGCCGGGCCCCGAGGAGCAGCATCAAGAGGCTGAGAAGAGGTAGCTGCCGTTCACAAGTGTGAAAACAGAAGCTTAGGAGGAGATTGCTTTCTTCTGGAGCCTGAAAGAATAATCGGGAAGTTAGCAGAAACAGACAGATTCACCAGAGAAGTGAAACGATAAAATTAAAGCTGTGCTGGCTGCCAAACCTCCCTCCGAGAATTTAGGAGAGCGATGCAGGTGAGGAGCCATTCACCAGGCAGCCAGGAAAGAAAGAGAAAAGTTATTTATCAGGCAACTTTTTCATAAGCAGACATGTACCTTCAGTGTACAGACACGTGCAGGGTTGTCACTGGCATTTCCTACAGAGTGGAAGGGAACAGAATCTATTGCCCATAACTGCTGTTACGCACTACTGTTCTTCCATCCTTACACTTTGAGTCATCTTTTCAGAAAAGAGCTCTAAATTTTCTGGTTGCAATCTTCAGTTCATGATTATGTGTAACCAGCATCATCACCTGGCACATACTTGCATGCAAGCATTCAATTCCGTGCCTCTCCACGTGCAAATGAGACAAAAAAAATAAATTAACAAGAGCTACATTCTTCCAGGACAGATGTTTCTCTCTCTTTCTCTACTGTGTGCCATTCAAGGTGCTTAAGATATATATTGTCACACAGTCCATTGAATCAAGGCAACGACCCCTCTCTTCCTGCCTTTTGTGACATTAATAGCTTCAATTCCTCTTTGCCTGTTGGGACAGGCAACAATCCCACCCTTTCAGCAAGCCATCGCGCTAAGAATATACCTTTCCCTTTTTCCAAAATGCATACTTTCTCTCCCCCTACATGTCCATAATCCTGGCATGCCTAAAGCATGAACAAGAACCAACACTGGACCAAAACTACCTTTTATACCTGTGAAAATGAAACAGCTGTAAACACCAAAGCTGTTCTTAGTTCTGTGGAGAAACCTAGAAATTTAACCAGTTGGGAATGGGTGTTTCCACAGAGCATCCCAGCAGAGCGGAGAAAGCTCCAGATTTACAGTGTAATTAAAATTACATTTTTCCTTTACATTTTCCACTGTGTGGTTTTCTTTTTTCCTCTGCTGTAGTATTCTGCAGGCCTTAAAGAAGTGTCCCTGTATCTTAGTACACAGAGGTCTTGGGATATTACTTGAAAACAGTACACCAAGAGGAAATTGTGCAATCAATTCCATGAGAATGCCTCCCTCAGCAATAAACACTGCCTGTGCCAAATAAATGGGTGATGTGCGTCATAAATTTCCTTTTCCTGTCAGAGCAGCCACAAGAAATGGATGAAGTTATGCACATTTGTATAAAAATAAAAATGTGTTATTTGCTCTACAGCATACTGCGGACAGGGCACTGCAAGCCCTGCGGAGCCGCAGAGTGCCTGCTCAGGCTCCCAGCACCGAGCAGCCAAAGGCAGAGCTCCTCGCACACAAAGGAAAGCACATCCAGTTTTTCTCGCAGTCATATTACACCCGTTCCAGCCTAACCGGTCACAAACGATGAAGGAACGCCTTAATTTCTGCATTGAACTTGAGCCTCTATCAAAGACCTCCTGTTTTTAAAGAGGAGGTGTTTACCACTTGCTGCAAATCAGACCTAAGCACGCAGTCTTGGCTGAACAGCCCAAGGCTGACAGTCCAAAACCACTAGCTGCTGGACTGAAAAGTCAGGATCTTTTATTCTTTTTCTTTTTTTCTAGGTAGTATTTTTCCCACTGACTGAGCCTACAGAATAAGAAACTTGCTTTGCGTTTATAACAAAAGGACATAACCCACCAATCTTACACACTAAGTTCAGCTCCTCATCTAGCAAAAACAAGCACAGGTCACCAACTTCAATGCTGCTCCAAAAGCTCACTCCAAATGGGGATTCAGACTGTGGTAAGAACACAATTTTGGATTACTTTATTCTATTTATTTTAATATTCTTTTTTCTACCCCATTCTGGTGGGGTTCTAACTGCAGAAGGGTGTTACTCACTGTGATCAGTGGTGGGACCACCTGTCCCTGAGCCCCTCCATGTGCCTGCGCAGTGATGCCACCCACATCCCCTCACACGCGTCCAGAGACCGTTCCTGCCCGGGGCACATACTGACATGAGGCAGCATTACCTCTGCCTCCCCATCACCTCTGCTCGCATCCCTCCTCAGGAAACAGCTCTTCGTTACCAGTCGCGTCCATAGGATTCCTGGCTCAACTGGGGGAAAGGGAGAGCTCTCAACACTGATCTATTAGAAATACAATTCAAGCAGCTGCTATTTGTGTTTTATTTTTAGATGACTTTATTTTTTCCCCTCAGACTGATCTCAATTTCTATAATATTATTATTTCTCCTAGGTCAAACAACATCTGTTGTATAAAAAGGAAAGTAAACTCATTTGCGTTACCAAGTTTACAGCTTTCCATTTATATTTTACTATAGTTGCCTCACTAGGAATTGCCCTGCTCTGCCCTCTGATACTTCATGAATTACCGGGTCCATAAGAAGATCTCGATGTGACTTCAGCATCAATAACAACCGCACAGACCTTAACCTGATAAAACACAACCGCTCCACAGCAAGATCTCCAGGCTGTGCCCATACCGCCCCAAGAAGAGGGGATCAGAGCAGCCACGGGTGCAGCACCCTCCTCCCACCCTTGCTGCCTGCTCCGTAAGCGCAGCGGGCGGCATCGACAGCCTGCCATCCCTGCTGCTCCGGAGGGCTTGCTCTGGCCACGAAAGAAGTCACTGGTGACTGCCTTTAACAGTCAGTGTAGGCACAACTGTAATCTGTCAGAAAAACGTACAGAGACATAATGTCAGCAACTGTAAACTAGCATAACTCTCTGAGGTATGCTGTCAACTACACCAGCTGGGCATCTCGCCCTGGGCTGGCTGCAGGACTGGTACCAGTCAGCAAGGGTATTCTGTCCTGTTAGAGCTCACAAACAGTGAACCAAACCAATCCAGAAAGGGAAAATCAAGTTCCTACATCCGAACCTGATTTAGTCCAGCAAGAGCAAAGCTATTCAGACTCACGGAGGGCTCTGCAGCTCTGGCTCTGGCCTCTGTGCCTGAGGACCACTGGCAGCACTCAACGCCTTTGTTTCACTCTTCTGCTTCTCAAAGAATAGAGCCAGAGGGAAAAAAATAAAAATAAAAGGAAAAATCCCAGCTCTTTGGAGGCACAAGATGAAATCAATGGCATTGATTTGATCCCAGCTGGCATTTCACACACTGAAACGCCAATCTCTCCCCCTCCAAGTCAAAAGGAGCCGAGAGTCAGAGCAAGCAGGACAGAGAAAGATAATAGTGTTTGCCCAGATATGTTTCTCACAAGCAAAGATGTTATTTTCATGTTTGGTCACTTCTGAGAAGAGTCATTGGTTCAGCCATCAGAGGACAGATTCACACAAGAGCCAATGAAGAAAAGAATTTCTTGTTTGGAAGGACAGGTAAGGACCTCAGGAAGCCAAGGAAAACTCTGACGAGGCCCCATCGTTTTTAATTTGGCTTATACCTGACCTTTGGTACTTACTATCACAGAATCACAGAATGGTAGGGATTGGAAGGGACCTTCAGAGAGTCCAAGCCCCCTGACAAAGCAGGTTCACCTACAGCAGGTTCCACAGGACTGCATCCAGGCAGGTTTTGAATATCTCCAGAGAAGGAGACTCCACAACTACTCTGGGCAGCCTGTTCCAGTGCTCTGTCACCCTCAAAGTAAATAAGTTTTTCCTTATCTTCAGGCGGAATTTCCTGTGCTTCAGTTTGTGCCCGTTGCCCCTTGTCCTGTTGCCAGGTATCACTGAAAAGAATCTGGCCCCATCCTCTTGACACCCACCCTTCAGATATTTATAAACATTGATGAGATCCCCTCTCAGTCTTCTCTTCTCCAGGCTAACCAAACCCAGGTCTCTCAGCCTTTCCTCATAAGAGAGATGCTCCAGTCCCTTGATCATCTACGTAGCCCTCCGCTGGACTCTCCGCAGTAGTTCCTTGTGTTTCTTGAACGGTGGAGCCCAGAACTGGACACACTACTCCAGATGTGGCCTCCTCAGGGCAGAGCAGAGGGGGAAGATAACCTCCCTCGACCTGCTGGCTGCGCTCTTTTTAATGCACCCCAGGATACCATTGGCCTTCTTGGCCACAAGGGCACATTGCTGGCTCATGGTCAACCTGTTGTCCACCAGGACTCCCAGGCCACTCTCTTCAGAGCTGCTTTCCAGCAGGTCAACCCCTAACCTGTACTGGGGCATGGGGTTATTCCTTCCTAGGTGCAGGACCCTACACTTTCCTCCTCTGCTGTTACCTCTGCTTTTCAAACAATAACGAGGATCAGAGCTGTAATAGTTTCCATCACGTCTTTCAAAAAAAAAAATAATGCTTGACTTTTCCATAAGGCTTTGCTCTAAGAAAATGACAATTTACAAACATGAAAATCTTTGCTGGTACTTCCTGAGGTTAAGAAAAAAAAGGCTATCTCCATATGTTCATGTTTGTTCTTTTAGGTAAGTAAGCATGTTCCCTGTAATTCTACTGAACTGGTAGGACTTGATAGATTTCCACAGCAGACTTTCTCTCCCTGAAGACAGTACAAAGAGCCCTCATGCACAGAAAAGAGCGTGCAATGTGAACAACCGCATACAGAACTGATTTTCATTCTGATCTGAACCTTCAGTATACTTCTGAGCAGCAACAAAACCTTTATTGCTGATCATGAGAGCAGTAATTTTGCTAGCACGCAGCTGGCCACAGCAACATGCCCCCAGTTGTTTATGCTTTCTGCTGAGGATGCAATCTCAGAGGAGCACACAGACACCCCTCCGAGCCCTCCTCCTTGAAGACACAGCTCAGGTAGGAACATAAAGCCAGCCGAACTTCACTTCCAGAGGTGGCATGAAGGACACTCTCCTGCTGAAATACAGAAGTTGCTCCTCACAACAACATTCCATTTGTGAGACCAAACTAAGATACGTCCTGCAGGTGAGGGTGTGATCTGCCTAGCCTCTCGCTGTAGCGCAGGTGGCTCTAAGTGGCGGGATGGGGGAGCTGCTGGTCCATCTCTTATACTCAAGGGTTGCTGCCCAACCCACCAAGTGGCTAATACCCAGACAGGTGAAGTCTTGCAGGCCTTCAGTCAACACCCAATCCAAAGGCCAAATATCTGCAAAAATAAAATGCTCCCAACATTGTCTCTTTCACCTAGATTTTCTTGTTCAACCTTGTGGGGGAATGGGCACTTTTGCTGGAGTCGGTAAGAATCAGAGCACCCTGTGCCCAGCACTTGCCCCTTAGCTCCACTGTCAGCTCTATCCCACCTCCAGACTCTGTCATGTCCAAAGCCACCCGCTGCCAAGACAGTCCAGAAATCGAGAGGGGATGTTTCAGAGGGGCGTTGTGGACTTGCTTCTATAGTCTAGAATTATTGTCCTCCTGGTCTAGAAAAAAATGCTAGGAGTTGCGAAATTTTGTACAATGGTTTGAATAGTTGATGTTCCAGCCTAGTCAAAAAGCCTCACAAGAAGGGCCTGATTTTGGAGCTTGAAGTATTTCTGTTCCCAAAGGGCACTAGGGTATGGAGAATCATGCCACAGTTTTTATGGTTAACTGAACATTTCTTTTCAATCTCTGAAGGGCTTGGGGTTTGTTTGAATTGTGAATGATGGCTCATGTCCCAGCTCTGTGTGTGACATACTCCTCTAGTGACAAAGTTCACACACTGAGCCTCAGTCAAGAATCCACACATAGCCTGAAAGTTGCTGGCACCCACAGCTTATAATTAAGATCATATGAGACTCGGCATTTCTTTCCCTTGCCCAGCTACATCCAAGAAAAGGGCCAAATGACTCTCTTTGCCCTTCAGATTTGGAAGGTAAATCCTATCATTTGGCTTTTCCTTACACGCCTTCATTTCTAGCTGTAATTTCTATTTAAATGTTTCTTTGCACTCTCCACACCAAGCATTGTCATGGTACATTATGGCATGACCATTTCCCGCGAGATAGCAAGGCAATATTTTCAAAAGCAGTTAAAAGAGTTAAAAGCACAAGTCCCCAGTCAAATTCTTTCCAGGATGAATGGTTCTATGAGCAGGGATGTTACATGAGCAGCACATCATGGATCCTCACCTCAGTGGTGCCAAGAGATTATTTTGGCAAGTTACTCTAAAGACCTGAATTTAAAGGGATAAAAGGTTGGTCTGGCAAGTTGAAATAGCAAGGATAATTCCACAGATTTTATAGCAACAGCCAATTCTGCTCCAGGGGATTTAAATGGCAAGAATAATAACAAGTTCTCCTTTTCCTATTAGACACTTATTTTATCATTTTGTGCACCAGCCTGTTGGCTGTTGTATCAGTTAATGAAGAGAAAAAAAGCACCATTTTAGAGAAATTTTAATTGCTGCCACTTAAACTGCTGTCACGATTGTGACTTGTGACTAACAGCTTAAGGTACAAACCTGAAATGCTCAGCCTTCCTCCAGTGGTCAGGGCTGGTTGAGAGGAGCAGAAGAAATGGGCGTTATGACAGTTTGTCAAGTGCATTTCTTACCTGGCACAGCTGTGTTGTATTGACTGGCTCTGGGCATTGACTGACAAGTTTACCGTAATCCAAAGGAAAGCAAAATAAGATTGTCTCTTGTACAGCTCAAACGAAATCAGCTGTCCTCTATAGCTGTGTAAATTCAGAGCAAGTTGCTGAACTTGCTCTGAATGTACACCAGTGAAAACAAAGGAGGATTTTTGGTACGGAATTTTTATGATTAGAAACAGCCGTACCATCGTGAACTCCTCTGAGTGTGGAAGGAAAGCCACATCTGAGAGTTTCGATGGTCAGTTCATGCAATATTCCATGCCCTGCCTTCCATTTGATTGCTGAGCTTCTCTTCCACAGTAACGACTTTGATTTCTTTTCGTCCAAATCTATGGGGGCAAAAGGATTGTTCACCCTGCTGCACAGTCTGTAAAACTTGTACTACTTAAAGTAACAACCACGTCAGTGGAGATGGGGCTCCTTCGGGAGCCAGAAGAAGCAAGGTGACTAAACAGTCTCACTCCCCAGGCAGTAGTAGAGGAGAAGCAATATATTAGGGAAAGACAAACCAACCCCCAGACTGGGGGTAGGAGAGAAAGAAGGAAGAGGAAAAACTAAAAGAGACAGAAGAGGTGGATGGAAGAGAACAAGAGAAAGACAGAAATAAATACTCTGGAGAAAAATATATCTGACTTCAAAATTCCCAACCTCTGTTAGAGCTTAAAGGGAAACTCTTTGTGCTCCTCTTTAGATGATGAATGGACGAGGTGGGCAGAAGCCTGCGGAGGAAAACCCAGCGCTCTCACCTTTGCTCACAGGCTGGGTTCTGCAGGGCTGCTCTTTGTTGCCTTATGCTACAGCACACTGGTACAGTGGCCAACACCGCTGACAATATTCCAGGTGGGATCTAATGCCTTTTAGAGCAAAAGACATGTTGCCTCTTTTGTTTTTTGTCCTGTCCCTCCATTAATGCAGCCTTGTCTCCTGCTTGCCCTTTTACTACTGCTGTGATCTAGGCAGACAGTTTCAATGATTTTTCCAAAAGAAACTAACCCCCACATACATCAAATCCCTCTCGATCCCCCTGCTGAATGCTTGCTCTGTTTAGCACATACTCCCCAGCCCGATTCCCTGCTTGCAGATTAATTACTTTATGTTTCTCCGCATTGAACTCTATTTTGCCAGTTGTTAGCAGAGTCACTGAAGAGATTTTGGCCCTGGTGAATCTGTTTAGGTTGTGGCTGGTCTTGAGGAGACCTTACACCAAATTATCCCTTCCCCCAGCCCACTGCAAAGCTGGGGTAACTTCTCAGACATCAGCAGCTCCACATTTGCACAGTGTTTCTGAGGAGCAGGCTCACTGTTTTCAAAGCCCAACAAATACGCTGACTGCTCTGAGACACGTGGCAGCACAGCGGTGCTGGCGGCCCCTCGCCATGGCCCCAGAGACACCACTGACTCCAAGACCACGCTGACAACAGTTCCCACCCAAAAAAGACATGAAAGGGCTCCTGGCTCAGGCTGGGAATTCAGAAGGGGGCCTAGCTAGGATGCTTTGCTGCTGGTGGTGCCAAACCTGAGCTGCTTTAGCAACGTGAGCATGGTGGGGCACCTTTGTGCTGTCTGGATTACGCATTACAGAGGTCCTGAAACAGTCCCAAGAACAGCCTTCTGCCAGCTTGAAAAGTTTTCATCTGTGCTTATTGTCTCATACCTGCCCTTGAGCTGGTTTTGATCCAACAGCCTCTATTACCTCCTCTTCCTTTACCTTTTGCCTTAGCTATTAATCTCTGATGTGGAACTTTGTGAAATGCTCTTTGAAACTCTAAGCGCACTGCTGAATTCCCCTTATCTAGCCTAGCAGTAATATCTTCAAAGAACTCCAGGAGGTTAGTTAAGTATGACCTCCTCTAGCTTCAAGCTCAGCTTCCCAGCAAGCCCTTCACTTCATTGCTAGAGATGAGAGGAAGAGGACAGGGAACTCTGGGACAAAGAGGCACATCACTGTTACAATAAAGGCAGCAGCAGACACAGCACCGCTCCTGCTGCCCAGCACATTTTTAAATCACATTGGTGACACCACACTCTCTGACTGCGCCTTCTGTTCCACGAGGACCCAATGCAAATCCTATCTGTCAAGCAAGCTGCCACTACCCACACAGATGAGGACTTCCAAAGGGGCACCAGGGATTTCTGAAATAAAGCTGAGGACCCAGCTGCACATCCTACACCTTTGGATACCCCCTCAAGCCCCTTTAATGCCTGCCTGTTGTCAGGTTCTCATCTTTCATGCCCTCCATCCATGGAGCCATTTTAGACTTATATAATGCTACAGGAAATGTTTTCACCATGAAGGTGCCCAAACACTAGAAAAAGCCTTCCAGAGAGGTATCTGCATCCTTGGAGATACCTGAAAATCAGCCAAAGTCCTGAGCAACGTTCCCTAACTTCAAAGTTGGCCCTGATTTGAGCAGGAAGGTGGACTTATTCTTTAGAATAAGGCTTACTGGTGATTTTTATCTTCCCCTTGGACACAGCCCCATCTTCCATCTTGGTGAGTCCAGGAACCCAAGCCTAACTGTAAACTGCCCTTCCAGAACCTCAGCGGGGACTGGGTACAGCTTGGTAAATTCCCTCCCTTCTGCATCAGCCCAAGCAGTGTTTAAAGTTTATCTCTGCACCGAAGCGAGCCCACGTTTTAATTCCACCTCCACTTGGAATGTGCAGAATTTCCCCTTGCACTGTGCTTCCTGCTCCCTCACAGAGCACCTTGCTGTGTTTCCATTCACACATCATCTCGTGCTGGTTTCTCATTTACATCATAATACCGGAGTTGCTGTTTACACTGAGCTGCACAAAGGTATGTTTTACATCTTACTGTGGTGTGATCATTAACATCACACTGCTGGCCCCAGGGAGTTTCATGACTGGATTCAGATCCATCTGTCCTGTGTTCCCAACAGGGGTTCCCCCTGCAGGCCTGAATATTTTGGCAGGAGACAACTCAAAATGCGCAAAACAGTACATGTCAGGCAGAATGTGTTACCTTAAATGATGATCTACTATACGAATGTGCTTGTTGTTTTGTATCTTACCTCTTTAAAGAGCAGCCTCTTCAGAAATCATGGTGCAATCTACGCTCCGTCACAATAGAAGTGCCAGGTATACCTGCAGTGAGGTAAACTCCCTTAACATTCTCAATTTATAGATAAAATCCCCCCAAAAGAATAAAAAAAGGCAGGAGTTAGATTTCCTTATTTACAACTGATACAAGGTTAGTAGATTTTGGTGCATTCTCTTTATAGGTTTGCATCTCAAAGGTATATATAATGTTTCTACCCCCCCGCAGCCGCATAGTCTGTCTGGAAACTAAAATAAAGACGCACATGGCGATGCTTCAGATTTAACTCACAGACTGATGTAGCTCTGAGCGTTAATCACGGAGGGGACCAGGTGTTCCAAATGTGCTAGCAGCCACGCTGTCCACAGGCAGCGGGGGCCAGGCAGGGGGAAGGAGACATCTGCTTTGGAAGTAAACATCCACCTGGCAACCTAGGTGAAAACAAAAGCTAGGGAGAAAAAATAGGATGGTGAACATGTCTTTTCCTTACAGGAAGTCCTGTAGAGGTGCTGTCACTTTGAAGGTTGGTTTCAGTAGGAGATAGTCCTTTTTTATTTCTCCTCAGTTGTATTTACACCTAGGGCTTACTGCGGCTGCCCTTGAATTCCCTTCCACTGTCTATCTAGCATTTACTCAAACACATTAGATCAGATCCCTCAAGATTAGATTTTAAGGAACATACGTGGATGGACAAAATCCAGCAATTTTTTACCTTCAGGTGTGAGAACAGAACTTAGTTCACTTTCTGCCCTCTCCTCCTGTATGTCCTTGGAGGGAAGAGACACCTTCATCTACACTGGTGGGAAATGTCTTCAGCTTTGAGGACAAAAAGTCATTCCTGACACTTGGCACAGAGTAGGCTCCAAAGTACAGCCTGAAAGTGGCTGGATTCTGTGAAGGAAATATGAAAAAAAATAAATTACTAGCTGAATAATAAATTTGACAGAACTTATCCTAAACAACAGCAATCTCTGTAGGCTTCTCAGAAGTTGCAAGGCACACACTTGAAAACAGAAGTGTCCTCAGGAGAGATCCACAACACAAACTGGGCCCCTAGGCTGGCTTTGGGCTGCATCCTTTCATCTGCAATACACAGCTCAGGCTGACCTTTAACTAGGAAAAATAAAAAAGGGAGGTGACTGTTACTGACTCACACAGAGGGGAAAAAATAAGGCGTGAATTATGATGGGGAGAAATGGAGAATATTTAGAAAATTCTAGGAGGCAGAATATTTTGAGAATGCTTCTGGATGGGCAGGCACACTAGCAGCACTGGCTTTGCAGAAATGATTGCTTTGGTGAAGGTTTGCCACTGGGTTTCCCTAGGTTTTCTCAGGACAGATGCCTGAAGTCCGAGATTTCAAAATCCACGGGCACTTTTGAAAATCTTGGTTCTTTAGATTTTCCTGCAGTACTCCAATAGCTGTGTAGCCTTGAATTTACTTAGCATTAAGTGCTGATACAAGGGTCAGGACACGTGTTTGTCTAGGAAGCTGCTGGGTCCCGATCTGGCAGATTGAGGCCCCGGGATCTAGCAGGGAAACTATCTCACCATCTACCCCCCATTGCAGGTAACAAGCTCAAATAGAAAGGGAGATTCCTCAGGATTATTCTTTTTCCTTCAGTGTAAGGTTACAAAGCCAATACAATATTGTTGTACGGATACTCAAACGGGCATTAAACAAGCTGTGGTACAGCCAGCAACACAGCAATGATGGTAGCACATTATCCAGCATAGACTGGATAACGATCACCACCAATTTATTCGCTTTCTTGGGAGAGCTTTGCAATCAATGGTGGCCACTGTCTACCCTTCACTACATTGCTCACCGGACACAGGGTGGGTGGCCTGAAGCTAGTTCAGCTACACCTGTATCTACTCATGTCTACAGCAGGAACAGAAACCCCTCCAGCTGACTTACCTCCGCATCTATCGCCTACTTCGCAAACTCAGATGGGGGCTCCAGGATCCCTGCCCTTGCCGACCAGCTCAAAGCTGCCTTTACTGGGGCTGCAGGGGACAGCCCAGGGACTGCGCCTGCTGCAACGCAACTTCATGCCAGTCAGAAGAGTCGTGTGGAGGAAGGTGGAGAAAAAAAAAAATCACTGAGAATTAATCAAGCCATCATCAGTGGCTCCAGGTGCAATAGCTGTACACAAAAAACAAATAAATCAACCCATGGTTAAAAATAGCCCTTTTGATTACTGTCTTCAGTCTTCGTCTAAAGACAGCATAACGACATAACGTTCTCTCAGGAACTAACCCTTGTCCAATATTTTACTGCTCCTGCCCTTAGAGCCAGTCAATACTTGCAGAAGATGGAGAGGTAGATTGATGAGAGGTAAAAGATACCTGCACCGTACACGTTTCCTCTTGCTGGGCCCAGGACACTGCCCACAGGGGTCACCAGCGGGATCCCCAGTACCTGCACAGCCTGATGGCCAGGCACAAGCCTTCACGGCCAAAAAGGCACGTCAAGCAAGTCCAGAAGTCAGCCTGCCAGTCAAAGGCAGTGAGTGCTCATTTTGGACAACTGACCCCTTGGGAAACATTTATGTTGATATCCATGGCTCCCAACAGGAACTGCAATACTGCACCTCTAGGAAGTCGCACCTACCTATAGCTGCAAATTAATGTTTACGAAATACCTCTTCAACAAGCTGTATTGTCTCTGAGGCAGCCATCATTCCTGGTAATCTCTGCAAATGCTCAGGTTCTAATGGTATTCATAACGTAGGAGAAATGTAAAAGGTATAAAGCAGGAATGCAAGCAATACATTGTTAATTTTTAAATTCCTTTAGATTCATTTTTAAATGTTACCATACCCGCAAGAGAAAAATCACTTTCATTAGCGCTATCATTTCTAAAAGATTCTCAACGAGGTTCTCCAGCCTAAGTAGGAAATTTAAGTTTAATGCTCAAAAACAAACCGACCAACCAATCAGATCTAAAAATGTCGTCAAGGCCCGTTCCTTTACCGGCGGGACCTGTTTGCAGTAGTCATCTGTTACGCGCCCGGCGCAAGGACCTGCCCTGCGGCGGGGACACCAGCTCCGCTGGCGGCGGGGAGCGGCGGGGACGCGGGGAGCGGCGACGGACGCGGGGAGCGGCGGGGACGCGGGGAGCGGCGGGGAGCGGCGGGGACGCGGAGCGCGGCAGCGGACGCGGGGAGCAGCGGGACGCGGGGAGCGGCGGGGACGCGGGGGACGCCGCCACCTGGTGCCACCGCCCCGCGCTGCAGGCGCCGCGCTCCCGCCAGCTGTTTCGGGGGAGCCGAGGCGCAACCGGCTCGCTGGGCCCCTCCAGTCGGTCACCTGCGGACCCCACACGCCTTAAATAAACAGCCCCGGTTATTCAGCAACGGTGAAGTAGCGCAGATCATTGCGGGTGTTCCCATTGTCCACATAAATGTCTAATCCTTTCTGGAACCCTACGAAGCTCGTGGCCTCAATTAAATCTTGAAGCAGTAAATGCAACAGGTTAATCACAGGGCTTGTTTCTGAAAACCCGAGTGACCTCAGTTAATTTTAAATGTGGCACCTTCCCATTTCAATATCTTCTTGAGAAAGGGCAAACAGGAGCAACCAGTGTCTGCTTTCATGCTATTCAATATTTTGATACAATCTTTATTATATTACCCTTATTAATCATACCAGTTATTAGTTGGCCCAGACTTTTCAGTCTCTCCTCGCATGCAAGTTTTCCCCTGAATGCAGGTTGTGGATAATAAACCCCCACCTTATTACGTGAAGTGTCCATCACATTTAACCCAGTCTCACTAGTGCCAGCGATCACGGCGAAGTCCTTCAGCCCTGCTGACCCAAACATTTGCACTGCCAGGCGTTACATGTCCCGTACGGTCAGCTCAGATGTGCACTCCTTCCTTCCCTGCATTTATTCAAGCAATATAACCATCATTGCACCATTAACCAGAATCATCTAAGCTCCATTTTAAGTGTAAAGCAGGGCCAGATCCTCCTTCTATTCAAAGAGGAAAAATCACTCTGTTTATGCTCTGTGCTTGCAGTTTGTGTTTGGTTGCTCCCGCATTCATCTGGAGCTCAGTGTTCACATAGGATACACAACCTGTAAATCTAAGATTTGATTATACAGAAAGATGTTGCAGGAATGTTACACAAATAGATGGCCTCAGTGCACTCTGATTCATCCAGACTGCCCTCACATCATTTGCCCAAGAATGTTCTTATTTGTCCACGTACCATCAACACTGACAGCAACAAGTCCTCACCCCATAACTATGTGCCCTCCTGCTGGCACCTGGCTCAAGGAGTCTCAGACAATTATGAAGACTGAGAGTTGGAGCTTTTCTGAGCCTGCAAGGGAGGAGGTACCTGGTCCCTACTGGAAAACCCTGAGAACTGAGTAGCTCTTCTGAAATCACGCTCCAAAATAGATCTTCTGACTCACTACATAGTGAGTCACTGACCTGGCTCCACAGGAGAAGCAGGAACCACAATCCTCCTTCAGCGGCTCAGCACACCACAGCCTCCCAACATCAGCAACCACGGCCAGCCAGAAACTCACTGCTCAAAAGCCTCTTGATCCACGCACTGCAGTCTCCTCCCTCACACCAGGTGAGTCATAGTTATGGATGGTGTTGTGCTTCCTCCCATCCTCCATCCATCAAGGACAGCATATTCTCCTGGCAAAAGTGCCAAATCTAGTGCTGGGATATGGAAGAGATTTAATAATATTCAGACATTTCCACAACATAATAATCACTAGTGACAGCATATCTCATGGTAACACACCAAACTCTGACAACGGGCTGGAGTGTGTGCAACTCCGGTTGCAAAAAAATCAGCTTGTAAACAAGCAGATTGACGTGAGCATGACAACAAAGTCCTAATGTCCCTGGGTTACTTCTCGCTTTTTAACCTGTACAGGTTGATGTAACCCATCTCTGCTGTACATAGCCACCAGTACGGCACATCCATCTAGCTGTTTGTGGGACTGGCACCTCTACGTACTTCTACTGTTGAACAAAAGACAGGAAAGGAAGGGTTTTGGAGACATGACTCAAGTCTTCAACATAACTTGAAAATTACTGAGCAAAAGATAACAGGGTGACATTTCCAGAAACATATACATGACACAGGCATATACGAGTTAAACCAACAAAGGGACATGGCTCACATCTTTCGTGTTCTCCCAGAGGACTTTCATGTCATTTAATGGGCCATGCTCCACCCACAAACCCACCTTCACAAGCCTTCGGTCGCTTTCATCTTTCGCATATTTTAAATTAAGATTTAAGCCATCCAGCTCGTGAAGGACCTGACTGGTGTACAGACTGAGGCACCGTCGTCTCCTTGGTTCTGGAGACAAACGACTCCCAGGAGTCCTGCACAAAACCACCCCGCTGGGCTTTGCCCAGCTGCAGGCGTTTCTCGCAGCAGCCTTCCATGGCCTGGCTTATCTGTTATACCTACAGCAACACGCTGTTTCTAACGACATTATCTTTTATCTTCCTCAAATTCACATCACTTCGCTTCATCAGAGAGAGATGAAGCACAGTGATCAAGGATCTCACCTGACAGTTAATTTCTTCTAACGAAGGCCTGCCCACTCCACAGGGCGTCCATCTGTGGGTGGCACAGTGGCCTTGAAAGGCTGGAATGTTGCTACCTAAGAGTGTGGGCCTCATTAAAAAGAGGGCCAACAGTTAGAAATGTAACCACAGCCTTGCAAAAGGCTAGTTCAAACTCATGATCCGCCAAATATAGCTTGTGTGGTGTTGGGGAAGTCACTGGACTCCAGAGTTTTCATGTAATTAATGGCGCAGCTAAGCACCACCTGGGATTTGCAAAGGTATCAAGGTAGTTGTAAGAAAAAAAAAAAATCTCTCTTCTCAGTGGCTGCATTCTCCAATGGTAAAAATGAAGAGAAAGACCTCATCCCACCTCGCAGGGCTGCTGTGAACAGAAACTCACTAAAATCTGTGATACTGTGGTAATGGAGATTCTTTTGATTTTTGGCTATTTCCTTCACTGATGGGCTTATTAATGTAAAAAACATTCATGAAGGACAGAAAATACAAATATTTATCAGTATATTTCCATGAAAAATTCAGAACATCACCATTATTTTTAGCTATTGTAAAAACATCATGTATTTCAGAGTGGGATCACTCCTCCATCTTTATTAATAATTCCCTATTGTGAACGAGAAGACTATCATTTTTCTTACACCTTTAGGGAACAAACAATTTTTCCATTTTCTACAACACTAATATACTTTTAATGGCTGTAAATTGTGCACACAGAAGTGAAAGATTCCTATCATTTCAAACTACTTGAAAGTTTCAGCTGTGGCATTTACCTTATTCTGACTCACTGATTTTAAAATTACACGAAAGCCCCCACAGATCTTTTGAATTAAAATAAGATACGGCTTCTGGTTTAAAGTGTGAAGTTAGCCTCCTGAAGTAGGCAAATTAATACTGTACAAATCCAGATTCCAGCATTTTTACCACATTGAAACAAGAATTTCTTGAGAAAATTTGAGTGGTACCCACACCCCACATGTATCAAATGAGCTGATTTGGAGCAGGACTTTGATTCATCACCACATCAGGCAACAGATTTCCTTGTGTCACAGCAGGAGCAAGGGTAGCTGAATCAGAAACGGAGGATGGGTTGAATGAACCCGTCAACCAGCACCAAAGAAGAAGGCAGGAACTGTGATGAGATTCAAGGCTACACCAGTTCTTCTTAAGACCACACGTTGCAGCGTAAAATCCACACCCTTTGTCAGAATTTGTATTGCAGTCAGAGGCCAATTCAGTGTTACCCTACTTTTGACAGTAGATCTACTGCTGCAGTCTACAATCCAACATTAGCACATTTCTCTCTCTGCTGGCTTTCTGTGACCTAATGCTGAGACACTGACTGTTACTAATCAAATTATTACTAGCTGGAATAAATGCACAGGAATGGCCCGTCCCAGGATTTTCCTGTTAACAAGACCTTGTTGGAGAAGAGAACGTGCAGCTGTGTGAGCAATTACAACAGCATGGACAGCATGCCACTACTGAGTCTCAAGCCTATGGTTTCCAAAACTTCTGCTAATACCCTCTTCCAGCCTCCACGTTGCGGAGTAACGCGCACCCAAAAATGAAGAAAGCAGGTGCAGGTTATTTGCACTCAATGCTCGAAGACCGTGCTTCTGCATTGAACCTGTGTCCTTTTATTAAAGGTCATTCATCAAGTGCAATGTCAAAACACAACTTGTCTTCCAACCTGGTGGTACAGGTGTACCTAGGAAATCTCCCAGTAACTGTGGGGGAAGAGCATGTTCCATTTTGTAGGGGGGGTGGGGGTGGGAAGAGACAGAGACAGATGTCACCACACAGCAGATAAATTCAGAAGCTACGGCTTCTGGAGGAGAACAATACATTCATAATACAATTATGGCAGAATGGGAAAAAGACTGATAAACTAAATAGCCTTAACTCACTCCCCAAGTTCTAAGTGGTGATGTGTTCACTGGTTTAACTTTCCACCAAGATTACAGCTGTGTGACATTGGAGCCTATGAATTTAGATAGCTCATTGGTTGTAGGAGACTAAACACATACCCGTATCAAGTATGTTTTCAGATCCTTCAAACATGAGGAGAATTCAGGTAGAGTATCATGTGCTACTGCCGCCTGGAGTCTCTGACACAACTCTGAATTTCTATTACAGCTTTTATACATAACTTTCAGACTTCATTAATTCTGGTGGAATTATGATTCGTCTTTCACTTTTTTTAAGGTTACGTGTGACAAAAAAATTATGCTTTCAATTTGTAAAACCAAATACCTACGTGGGACCTGTCGCCACCAACAGAAGCTCCAAACAATCACACTGATGGGGTTAATTGGCATTTTAAAATAAATCACTGCCTCCAGATTGATTTATTTCCCCCCCTCTCTTTACACAACATTACTGCGTTTCTCTATAATTATTCAATGCTAAGTTCATGGTTTTGAAGCAGACGACTGCAGACTTAGGAAATGGTGTTTGATTTGTTGCCATGGAAACATCTTGCTGTAGATGTACTCTAATCCCATGACAACTCTGTCTCTTAAGAACCATTTTTTCTGACATAATAAAAATCTGATCAAGGTCAGATTTAATAACAATCTCCGTTCCCAGACTTTATTTCGTGAAGGTTTAGCAGAGTTATTTTTTTCCAAAGGGATTCTCTGGAAACTTTGTTTGTTTTCTTAGCTGGGTTGGAATTTATTCCCCAAAATACATAAACCTGGTGTGGTGTCATGTTAATTTACAGTGCACCTTTTGTTATGGTATAATTGCATCATTAAAAGAAAGTTACTTATAATTGTTTATATTGTCTTGACAGATGTTAACATTTTACATAACATTGTTCCCACTAATACATACATTTGGGATATCAATAATGCTTATCGTTTCCTAACAACTGGTGTTTACATAGTAGCAAATGCCAGTATAGCTTAACTTTTGTTAAGCTACACGTTTTGTACTATAATGTTTTTCTGAACTGTTTATCACAGGCACATTCTAACCTGGCGGACCGGAGACGAGAGCCAATGCTTTATGTGTTCCACCAAAAAATAAAACCAACATAAGTACAGGAGAGTCATATTAACGCAAAAAAGGGACTTGGCAATGAGGAACTTGTCAAGAACTCAGGTATGAGTTTGGGGAATTTTTTTCCCTCCTTGGCACAGCTGTATTTGTCCTTCAGCAGTTAGGTATCCGCTGTGGCCTTTGAACAGTAATAGCTCCACAGGAAGAGAGACTTGGCTAATGCACCTCAGCTACGCACTTCGGTTTGGACTTTCAAAAGACAGTTAGCTCCTGACAATGCTGATGGACAAAGAGATTTCAGAAACACCTTTTCATCAATTCCAGTCCAGCCCCCGGACAACTGAGTCCTTAGGATTATGTGGTCCTGATGGGTGAGGGAGGAACTGAACTTAGATCTACAGTGGGGACTTCTCCGATTATGCTACTTGTTCAATATGACTTTATAGCCCCTAGAGAGAGAGATTTTACATGTTCATCTCACCCTGAGGCCCATATCAAAAAGAGATCAGATACATCACAGCCTAGAAAACACATCGTTTCCACTGATTATGAAAGGAATCCAAACTAACTCAGAGGCAAAGGTCTCAGATCTTCTGTCCTGGAAGCACTGGCTGCAAAACCAGGTCCGAGACAGTGAAGAGAATATCTATGAAGAATACACCCTTCCTACAGCAAGAATTTATTTTCCCACATCTGTTTAGTCTTATACCTATCAATGGTTCTATCAAAGCAAATATATAATTGACTCATTCTGTCAACATGAATAGCGGTCCTGGAACTCCTTAATACATTGCATTGCAATTTTTTTGCATCACAACTACCGCTATTTCTTCTTATTCCCCCAAACACAGCTTCACATGTAGGAATGATCTTTTTGTCTGGATCTATTTAACCATCCAGCACTGGGCTATTTGATCTGCTGAGGAAATTGATATCACATCTCTGTAACTGGCATTCACTAACCTGTATTACAGTACTCTTTTGGATCCACTCACGGGCCACAGTGGATTATGCAAGAGTCTCTACAAGGTACATAGCAGAACGTCCTCACCTCGAAAGGGTGGGTAATGGTCTCTGCCCAGTATGGTCTCTGGCAATCAAGTTCAACCAGTGACATATCATGGCAAAGACAATTTCTGGGACTGTTGTAAAAACATAAGGAGTTTGTTCAGCAAACGTTTATATTGTCATGCAATACTACCACCAAGATATATGAAGCTACAGAAACCGTCATTTAAAGTAAGGATTGTAACAAATTTTGTACGTTATTAACTTGTTCAAAAACAAGAGCTTTTCCAGACTGATTTTCAAGTGTGACACCACAGGCAGAATATAAACCCTTCTTATAGTCCAGAAAAAACTGAGCTACATCTGTTCTTTGACATTACAGGTGATAAAGCATCACTTTGATGGCTCAGCTGAGATCAGAGCACATCCTAGGTACCACATAGACACACACTAAGATACAGCATCTGCCCTGCAGAGCTTCATTTTAAGTACCATAAGACAGAGAAAAAAAGGAATTATTTATATTCCTGTACTACAGGTCAGGAAGCTGAACCCTGGGCTTTAAGTACGAGATTGTCCTTCTTTTTGCATTATCAGTATAAACAAGGATTATTAACAGTATTATTGTGGCCAAAAAAGAAAAGCTGAGACAGCTTCAACGAAGATTATATTGTGGCATACAGATTATTTAAAGCATACGTGTTTGGCCCACAGGCACAGAGGCAGAAAATACTTATTGCTGTTACCGCTGTTGAATTTTAAGCTACCGATCACAAACCCTGCACCCTTCCTGCTGGATGTTGTAAACATGCATACGTTTACACACACCAAAAGATGGTTTCTGCTCTGGAAAGCAAAGGATCCCACGAGGACAGAGCTGCAAGATCCATGCGTCAGTAAATCCAGCATCGTTGTGCTGTCGGTCTTTCAGCATTCAATCGCCAGGTGAAAACGCAGCGTAAGAGAAGCGGCCAGCCCCAGGCCGGGTCAGTCAGGCACTGTACAGCAAGGGGAACCGCAAATCCCGCTCACCCAGGCTGCCCTGCTGTCTCCTTCAATAGAGCCCACTAAAGGATTTGTGCTCTTCTCCATGCTTAGCTGCAAGGCAAAAGAAAGAGGGTTTTAGTGACTTATCACAGTGTGTGGACCAACATTGTACAATAGCTAAGTGGTGCGCAAACATAGAACAAAAGGACACTATCAAAACTCAACAGCCCAGAAGTTGTTTCTACGTTAAAAACGATCAATGTCTATTTTTCTTTTTTTTTTGCATACTCCAAGAAGGCTCCCTAATCTGCCCTGTTAAACACCAGACCTTGACCACTAACTACCAAGAACAAGTTACAGACAGAAGCATCAATTTCAAATATTGGCTGATTTTCTATTATTTCCTCTTGGAAGGAATGTCAGTCCTCGGCTGTTTTTACTCAATCATTTTCTATTGAAAAATAAAAATGACCTAAAGAAACCTAGGTGGATTGCTTTGGTTTGTTTTTTTGGTTTTGATGTTTTTTGGGGTTTGGTTGTTTTTGGAGGGGGGCAGGGAAGGAAGGGACTTCAGAGCCCATATTTGGAGCACCAGTAAAAGCAAAGTTGCCGTGACAACTGTAGCCATCTTTACATAGAAATTCTCTTTGCAGAGTAGAAGACTGTTTTAATTCCTCATTTTTCCTCTCTGTCTGCAAGAAGATCCCCTCCCACTCCCAGGTAAGGTTCTGTCATGTATACACTGTTTTTCCTTCGGTGTATACCCAGCGTACAGCCTGATCTCATTGACTAAATCTGGAGTTTTAATACATGTTATTTGACTTTTAAAAGCATTTCATATTAAGAGTTTCAGATTTAATTGACAGATATTCAATTTCAAAGTCCTACTCTCCTCTTCATAAATTGCTAATAGTATTTTATCCGAAACAGAGCTAACCTAATAAACAGATGAAACTTTGTTGTCATTTCAGCTGCACAGAGCTCTGGGCTGTATATAATTGTTCTCTTCATTTTACAGTTCTTCTGCTTCAGATTAAACTTTTTCAGGATGTCGCGACGCCAAAACATGCATTCTAACAGGAAATCAGCATCAAAGGTAATGGGCTTGCAGACATCTTTGATGCTTTGAAACCAGAGGAAGAGAAGTAACTGTTTAATTTGCAACAGTTATTGCAGAGGAACAGAGGAGGGGAAGAACCAAAAAAGAAAAAAAGCAAAAAAAAAAAACAAAAAAACCCAAAAAAAACCAAA
>VFFE01007079.1:1257503-1290183 GCA_008921705.1 Burhinus oedicnemus
GGATACCAGGGAGGAGGATGTCGCGCCGAGGCTGGGCTGCGCGGCTGGAGCCCAGTGCGGGGTCAGCGCTCCCTCTAGCGCCCGCCCGCCGCCCGCCGCCCCCGGGCCGCCGCTGCCCGCGGGCTCCGCCGCTGCCGCCGCCGGGGACCGCCCGGCAGGCGCAAGGCCAGCCCCGCTGCTGAAGGGCAGCGCCGGCTCTGCAGCTCCCTGATGCGGAACCGGCCCTTGTTCGCGGTCGGAAATCGTCGCGGCGCTTCGTTTAGTAAGGGGGCCAAGGCAGGAATGAGAAAGGCGTCAGGGTCAGAGCTGGGGGGAGCCGCCGTCCTTCTCTGCGGGGCGTTCTGAGTGTTCTTCACGCCGAAAAAACAGGGAGCGAGGGGAATCGTTTTCCGCCACAAAAGACCAGCCAAATAAAATAATCCTTTATGCTAAAAATGTCTTTGTGCTGGGGGCTGGAGAGGCTTCCAATAAAGAATTTGAAGTTTTCAAGGGGAACAGACATTTTTTTCACCAATCCTTTGCTGCAATTTTCCATTCAGTAAAAATTGTTTGCGTGGATTGGCTTTAAATAGCTCTAGTTATAACAATAGCACCCACACATCTTCATGCTCACCTTTACAAAAACCGAAGTATAAATTTATAACAAAAAAATTGGGGAGATATATGTTAAATCATGGAGACTCCACTCTTCCAGTAGCCCTCCGCAAGGAATAAGTAAAGACCTAAGCATGGCAATTTTTGTTACTCGCACCCAGTCCCTCAACCAAAAAGCCAGATGCTGCATTACAGTATGTGGGTAACACACCTGCTTCCTCCTCCAACACCCAGCAGCAGCGCTTCGAGAATGAAATTTATACAAAATCTGGGCCTTACCACCTCCATATGCAGAACTGGCCATTTTTTTCCCCCCCTCAGTTTAAAGCAGACCCTTTTGGGTTAGTCAAGTGAAGTAGGTGGCGAATACGGTTAGAAGGGATCTCGCCACCACAAGGAGGTCTGCACGTCGGCCGCCTGCAGTCAAACTGCTGCATCCCCACGTGCTGTTGGAAGAAAACAACGCAGGAACAGTTAGGAATGGAGGGAAAGTAGATGTGTGCACGTGTGTGTGCACACGCATAAACACAGGCAGAAAAGCAGACACAATGATTAAGCACATGAACTTGAAATATAGTTTTAAAAGACTCAAGAATTGTAAAATTTGCTGGTTAAATACCATTTTGGTTCCATGAAACATTTTATTGCCATCAGATTTTGAAGAAGCAGGAATTTATTTACAGCCTTTCCCCCCCCCCCCCAGTGAAAAAATTCATGGGTAAATATTCCCATTTTTCCATTTACAAAACTGTGGACTATTTATTTTCACTGAAATTGTTACTCTTGGTGAATAATATAAAAGTATACTTATATTTTGGTAATCTTTTTTAAGCACACTTTAAAACACTTGAAGTAAAGACTGAACCCTTCTGAAATGGATAATGACATAAAAATATTTTTTAGTTTTGAAACAAGACTTTTGTTTAGGGTCAGTTCTTCTCTCAAGTGACAGGGTAATCTTTAGGATGGCCTGAGACGACATGATCTACTGCAGCTTTGACTCCTACATGTCAAGTAACCTACTACATGATGCCTACCACTCTGAGCCTCAGTTTCCCTTGTTGTACAAGGGTACGACGACTCTGTCTTTAAAAGGCACCCTAAGGTCTGTGGATGAAGTAAACCATAGGATAATTGCCATCAATCAGAGCAGCATCCAAGCAACTAACAGCAAAACGTGGCTCATCTCGCAGATTAGTATTTGGATAAACATACATAGAAACAAATAATCAGACAAGGGGAACCTGTTTTCATAGGAGTCACATGTGATAATAAGGGTATTTATTATACTTTTTGAGGATAAAAGAAAATAAAGATGAGTGGACACACATCTAACTTCTCTTGGAGAGTTGTATTTTGTTTGTAAAGTCAGCTGGCCCCTATTCCTCCTACTCAGAGGAATCTTTGATAATTCACATGTGAAATTAAAGGCATCTTATTTATTCACGTTATTTATTATTCTCTGTAAAATGAGTTAGGAATTTGTCCCTGTGAATAATGTTAGCCATAATAGTTAATTTACTCCTATTCATTGGCAGTAATAAAAATGTACAAGGGGATGCAGAAACATTATTATTTCTTGCTTGAAGTGCAATTTCATGTGGTGAGAAAAACATGCTAATATGCTGCAAAGTGCTACAGGAATTTAGTTCTCAAAGGAATGGCGGTATTAAATGTATTCTGACAAGAAGGGGCTTTGGAAGGGAAACATTTATCTTCATAAAGTCATTAAATTTACTGAGCAGCACCGCATTCTTACTGCAATCTGCTCACTCCATTAAAGGCAGAGCTGTGGAACGGTCTCTGCTGTATTAGGAGCATCTACATTTTTGAAAATTGTAATAATGGGGGGAAAGAAGACTCAAGGAGGGGGAAATAATATATCCTTCTTTAAAAGGACCTTCTGCATTAAAAATAATAAAAAAAAACCCCAAAACCACAACTCAGAAATCGCCACTCAAAAAGAACTGCCTGCCTCTGGAAAGAAACATATTATAGGGGAACTTGGAAAGATAAGACTTTAAAACACCGAAATGACGACTAATGGCTTTGAAGGCACGGGCAGCACATAACTGGCATGTGAGGGATGCTCGAGGTAAAGGGGTGGGAAGCGCAGCTTTGCACATTCACATTTGGCCTGTAACTACTTTCTCATGTTGAAGCTTATGGCAATAAAATGGAACTAGGGCAAGTAGATAACTCCTGGAGATGCTGTTCTCAGTGTCATTTCCCATGCAGTTGGTTACTTTATTTCTCTTTGTCCTTGATAGCTAGATATAAGTAAAAAGATAAAACCTCTGTGTGGGTGGGCAGAGCTTCCGTAACATTTTGGGTGAGGTCTATTGTGCCGGTTCAGGCAACCCAATCCAAGGGTCAAAGTCACACCACAGTGATCTGCATAACTGAAGAAGTAAGTCCTTCCTCCAGAGGAAGCAGGAGAATTTCTCCAGCCAGGAGAAAACTAGCAAGGGTTATTTTTATAGAAAACTTCACACACTAACTTCAAGAAGAAAACAGGCTCAAAAGAAGTCACGCCTTAGATGTGAAAATTGTGTTGCATGGAAGGCGCAAGAACCAGGACACACACATTTTTCTTTTCTATCCCATCATAACCTCTTTAATGACTTCCAGTGCACTCACCGGAGAAGGAAACTACCTGCGCTTGCTCTGATTACAGCAAACACCAAGGACAGAAAGCTAATTAAGTACCAGTCAAATATGACAGTAACACCGTAAAACCATATTTCTGAACAACAGCCAGAGCCACCACCACCATCTTCACTGCATGCTTTTATATCAATATCACAGGGCACCAAAGCCCTCCAGGAACTCATTTCAGAAACAAGGCGGCAGAAAACCGTAACGTTAACAAAACAAACCCACCTGCCCTCCTAACCACAAAACAATACAGCGCATGGAAACAGCCCGACAAGGAGAAAAACTACGTGAGCATCAGAACCTGAACCTCACACTCAGCGTGACCCAACCTATCTAAAACAAAGGAAGAGCAATACTCTTAATGTCCCTATTCACTACAGTAGGGAATATCATACCTCCTTTAACTGATTTTGTTATCATCATGTCCGCAGACTCTCAAAAGCTCAGAAACGTTTTTGCCTGGATCATGAAAGCAAAACAAGATGTTGATAGAACTAACCGTCCCCGTTTTCAGAGAGGTTGAATGCAACAGGTTTCAAGTGGTGCAGGTAAACTTCTCTTCAAGCTTTTCCTCTGTGAACAGACAACCACCATCAAGGCACAGAAGACTAAGTATTCAGCGATTTCTGGATCTAGTAGGTCTGAAGAATGACTTTCTAATGGCTTTACACCACAAGTGCATCAGTTCTGCAGATTAGTGTTGTCCCACGCTAACAAGATCTGGGTTAAAGGTCTGAACGTCCTGGCTTCGTTCTGTCTCTAAATGTACCAGATAAATACAGTGGTTAGAAGTTAGGTAGCCTGCAGAATAATTGTACAATCATACCAATTTCTAATATACTTGTAGCCAGTTGCAACCTTGCTGTAACACAGAAGGGGAAAAAAAAACTACATCAGGAAACCACAGACTTCCCTAATGGGTTACAGTGCATAATTGAGTATAAAGAATAGTTATTGCTTGAACTACAGTTGAACTGAGATTTCCAGCTTCCCTAGCAAATGTTCTGCTACTGCTGCTAAGCTATAGTAATAATTTCTAATTGTGTGGGTTTTAAGTGAAAACAGTAAGAAATGCTGTTCGATTGGTTACCGTAAGCTATTCCTTCCAACGCTACCACGTCACTGGAACAAGGCCTGGAAATCAGAGGTCTTTTACCTAAACAACACTAGCAGAAGCTGGAAACTAATGAAGCAATGCTGCAGTAGCATCACGCCCATTACACAATTAGAGGGACAGCATTGGACACCGTGAGATTGTCACACACCTTGCTAATGAACCATGTTTTACACACATTTAATTAATTAATTATGGCTGAAGTCATTCACCGCTCGCCAGCAACTGCTTTATTATACACAAACCTGACCACCTTACAAATACCACACTGGAGTGCTAATGAGCTATTAAGTGGGACTGCACGTTACCAGCAATTTTGTGGGAAATCAAGTAATAAGAGATCAAATATCAAATAAAAGAGCTTTTAATCCAAGTGAGATAATTAATTGCACCTCCTGTCTCACAGCTTTGCTAGTACTTTACAAGAAAAAAGAGCTTTCTCATCAAGTTAATTTGATCCTATTGCCAAAAACTTTTTTAAATTATGAGTGCCATTTAGCAAGTATGAGAGGAATTATTATTATTTACATAGCGGTTTCTCCTTGGGATTCCAATATACCCCAGAGACATCGTTCAAACGCCCAGGGAAAGATGCTCAGTAAGCTCAAAGAGCTGAAAGAGACGGGTCAGGGAGGAAAGAGGGGAAGGTTACACTTTCTGCACGGGAGCTAATAATACTCCACTACTTTCCCAGATCTCATTCATTTCTCAGTTGTCCATCTACTTGTCAGAACCATGGAGAATATGAGCAGGGTGCAGAGAACATCCAGCACACTTTGCCAAAGGCCAGGAAGAACTGCAGTCCTTGCACTTAAGGCAGGGACGCAGGGTAAGAGCCTGCTCCTCCCGCGTTAGAGCTTGGTGGACACTGCACAGAATGGTCTGCCACCACCTCCATGTCCTGAAGTCCCCTTACACCTGCACTGCTCTGTTGCCACCCAGGACCTGTTGCCCCTGCACATTCCAGCCTGGAATAAGAAGCCATTTATGAACGCATTTCCTCATGAACCAGTCGCATTTAAAAAGAAGCCACTAGCAACACCATCCAATCTAATTTTAGGTGCTCCCAGACTAACAAGGAATGAACTCTGCTCTGCCTTTGTTTTTCCCTTTATCGTAAGGATGATCATAAGACAGCACAGAAGATGACCAGAACATTTGAGGAACATTCAAGCAGGCTGCTTTTTTGAAGTCAGGGAAATCAAGAGCTGAGAAGGCCCCAGCCCAGTTTTGTAGCCTAAATAGCATTCTTCTGCATTCTTCTTTGCCTTGTATATGTGTATGTGCAAATGTGTTATAAATCCCTGGGGCCTCAATAGAGCTTTTCTTCGACAGTTTCAGTTAAACATAGGCTGGCCATGACTTCCATAACCCCCATAAAGTGTCTAAAGTAATGTGATGAAAGCATACTTCATTTCTCCCTGGATCCAGAATTAAATGTTTGCTATGCTTAAAAGTCTTATTATTTTTTAGTTCACTGGCTCATACCATCATCTCTGTTATCCAATTATTTCCTTTCTACATGGTTTCTTTTCCCCTTAAACCTTCTAGTCCTTCTGCATTCTACAGTCCATCATTAGTTAATTCCTGTTGACTTTTATCATTTGTACTCTCCCTAATTGGTTTGTCACATTCCTATTTCCTCTTCATTCCCTTTCAATTTTTATTTTCCTACATTCTAACTTGCTCCAATTTATTTTCCTCCTACATAAACTATGATTTTTATTGATGCTGAATGCAGCCCGCAGGCCAAAAATAATAGTCAGTCCAAAACCAAGTGACCACAGTTCTCCAGTTTTTCACAGATTAATTTCAGAAAAGAGGTTCTATTTGGCTAAATTTCCTTTTCTATATTTCTAGCTACTGAAGAAGCTGCACATACAATAAATATTTAATACGAAATCCCCTCCAGCTGAATTCAGGCCCCACAGCATCTCATTACCATGTCTTGGAATAGCATCCTCATTGTCACTTGCTTAATTATGCTAAGAAAGAGTTGAATTGTGTGGCTGTTGGGATCAGAAAGTGATTAAATTCACTTGGCAAGACTTTGGATATCTCATTATGATCCTCATTTAGCACTTCTAATTGAGTCCATTTTTAAATTTTTTTTTAGTTTTCTAGAATCATGATTTGGGAAAAATCTTTCCAACAATAGCAAATATTTCCTTAACTTTTTTCCATCTTTAGTACAAATTTCTGCCATGAAGAAGAATCGTGTAAAGATTAAAAGCAATTTGATGTCCCAGTGCACCACTGATCTTTCTGAATGACTGCCACCCTTACAGAAAAGGGAACTGAAACTCCCTGGAGTAGACACCTAATTTCTGATGGAGTTCTCTTTCCTATGCACTAACACTTGCTGGGTATATTGCCCTCTATAAATGATCATAAATGACAGCTTGCTCCCAAGCAATTCCCGCAACCACTACTCTCCAAGCAGGTTTTTTTGAGTGCTTATCTCCTCATTTCAGGTGGAAGCATCAGCACTCTGAAGGTGAAGATGAGGATGCTGCTGGGAAGGAGAGGGTTTCTGCTTTAAGGGTTGCTACGTTGCTTGCAGGAAAATCAATTCTGTGAAGTAAACCAGCAGAAGAGCTAGGTATCATTTCAATCAAAATTAGCACGTCAAAAGATGACTCAAGTGATGCACAAGTGCCAGATATCTGCACAGGGGGTTAATTTCATCCTAAGAAGTCAGATGACAAGAGAGTGCTCTATTAAAGTCAACACACACAGAGTTTACCAGCACAGATACATTTCTCATGTTAGTATTGGGAAAGCATCTTAATAGCACCGTAAGACAAACTCTCATAAGGATAGCTACATACAGTCAGAAATAGACAGGTTCTTCACAGACTGATTTGTATGAAACTTTCCAAAAACAGCCTCATGAAAATATACCTTTGTGGGTAATGTCTGTGCTAACTGAGTCCTACCTCAGTGCAGAAACACTGATGAAAGCCTCTTCCTCACAGTGAGATACAAATAACATACCTATAGCCTCTGAAATTAACCATCATTAAAGAATAAAAGACTTTGAAGGGCAAGAATAAGGACTGGGTATGCTAGGACTTCTCCCACAAAAAGAAAACAAAAGAAATACTTCCTACAAGCATCCTTAGCAGTCTTTACAACCAACAGCCATAACTGAATAGTGGTTTCTACATCTTCATTTTGTAGAGATGTAGGCAAATGAAGGAAGGTACTTTAAGAAACCCTGGAGCAATTCTGCTGCAAGAATAACAGAAAGAAGTAATACGAAATAGGAAATCATGAATCATCTCAGCATCCAATAAGGCATGCACATAAAAGATCATTTCTGTTTTATATATGCAAAAACAGAGATGGGAAAAGGTTATGTGACTTCACTGAAGCTTACACAAAAAGGCCAATATGACCTGAGAAACAGACCTTTAACGAAACCCTTCTCCACACAGAGCCCTGCTGGAAGATATGTGCTCTGATTCAGCATAGCACCACCACCTGTAGTCTGCTCCAATACCTGGCATGCTAAAATGGCCAACTACGCCCTCTCAAGTCTCGTCCAGAAAACCCCATAAAGCAAGGGCACTTAATTTTTCAAAACCTAGTCATTTATTTCTTTCTTATCCTGCAGAAAGACTTCTTTTTTGCAGAATCTCCCAAGCACATATTCCCTTTTTCAGGAAAGTAAGAAATTTTAGGGCTTCCTTCTTTGCAGGTGTGAACTTACCTCAAGTCAATGTCTGTCCACCATAGCTGAGGATTTGATCCTTTACTTTTAGCACAATGATCGCCATAGAAAAGTTTTCCTCTAAGAGCTGCATAACAATGTCCTGAAGATATCCTTAGCTACTCCAAAGCCCAGATTTTGGCGACTGGTAGTCTTACTTCATTTTGTGAAGTATGAAATATTTGCAGGCATAAACATCTCTTCTACCAGTTCTTTAAAGCGTATGCAGAAAAGCAAAGGAAAAAAAGAAATGGGAGAGAAAAACTTAAAGCCAAGGCCACCATCAGCCCAAGGATTTGTGGTTCTCCTGAGTACATTTTTTTAGTGTCTCTGTTCAAGCAGGTACAGGAGATTGACTTTTAAGGTTGATGGTATTGATCTAATTCACAGCCCTATACTCATTTATCATGATTCTTTAATCAATAGTCTAGCTACTTAAGATACTAGGAGTTCGGGTCCTTATTTATCTAGATGACATTTTGATAGCACCTATCTCCTCAGGGGCTCTTGTCTTTTAGGTCAGCGCTTCACTTCACCTCATCCTTCGCCAAGGTGTGTAAGCAGTGGGAAGACATGAATATCACTCACCTCAGTGTATGTTTGAGTGTGGCAACACCACGTTTTGGACTCCTCAGCAGGTTTTATCGTCATAAAGGCAGAGAGGTCAGGTGCTGAGCTGGCGAAAACCAACATCCTTTCAGAAGAGAGACACTGATTTTCACCAGCCTGAACTCATTCCTTCACAATCCATGTAAGCCCCTTTACCTCCAACACAAAAGGAGTTGTTGAAGCCTAACCGAAATATGATCCCAAGTACAGCAGGCCTCATTGTTTCATCTCCTCACCTTTTCCTCCCTTAGCATCCAGAGTAAGCATCAGGAGAGGGTTTCCTGTCAGTCTTTTCAATACAAGCTTCAGTTCTCCAGAATGAACCAGCTCATCTGGAGCACTAACTGAGTCCCTGCTTTACAGCAGATGCTCTCCAGCCCTGAAGTTCTCCTACTCAAAATACATGCTGGCAATAAGATTCCCACAAAACCACACTTGCGTATCTAAGCACAAGTTCCTAGTTCAGTTATTTGTTTTAAAGATCATTCCTATGTTGATGTTTTTTGTTAGGATGGAGGGTTTTTTTGCTTTCATTCCAGGAAGAGGAAAAGGTTAGTTGATATCTGGCTTTCATTGCAAAAGCAACGCACCTACACTGCAAAAGACTGCTGAACACTTCAGTAAAAGCAAGCTAAGAATAAACAGAGACCCGCTGGTCCTTCATGCTGAAAAATAAACCGTTTCCAACTCTGAGGCGTCAAACAGTTGTACGCTGCAGCCCCAGTCCCGCTGTACAGCACTGCATCCTCAGCTGGTGTGAACTCAGGGAAGATACTTCAGTTCCACAGCTGAACATCTGGTCCCCTGCAAACGGGCTTTGCACTACAGTAGCTGAATTCCTCTGTCACTATACAAGATAAACAACAAAAGAGATAGACACTCGAGCCTTGAAAGTGAATGTGGCTGCACCATGAACCTCCTCAAAATTTGCCTGCTTCAAAATTGAATTCAAGCATTCAGGGTTTTGTATGTCTCAGAGTAACCGAGACACAAACATCCTCCAAGTTTTTCCACAGCTTGGACCAGCCTTACCAACCTAAGCAATTTTCTCTAACCGATTTCATGCAGACCAATGTCAACAATTCCCAGTCTCAAATCTTTCCTGAGACCAGCTGGGAACAGAACAGCTTCCCCAAAATTATAGGATCCACAAACTTTCAAAGCATCAAAAAATGCTGTAAGTCACAGGTGGAGGTTTCTGGAGAGAAGGTAAGACTCCAGAGAAAATGTGCTTTCATGGCTGTATGAAAATTCACTTTATAACCTTTTGTCATAGTTTACAAGAAACCATTGCTCTACAAAAAAAACCCCTAAGCTTCCTAAAGCTTACTTTATTGGATAAGTGTTAAATATAATTTATAAATGTAAATGCATACACAAGGATAAACACAAATTTGGTGGTGTTGCTGTCATACTGACCACCACTTTGTTTTGGAAGCAATTCTACCTGTTGCAGTGAGACTCCTCAGGAAGCGCACTGTTATTGCAATCCAGGGCCATGGGATGTCCCCACTTTCTCCTGCTACAGACATGTCTTCTCACTAGACTACTGTGATTCTGCAGAGTTAATATCTGCGTGGCTGCTACTGAGTTTTCAGTGTGTCGCCATATTGGTTGCGTGCCACCACGAGGCTCACACAGTAGAAAGTTTCCACGTTGTTCCCCTGCCACTGCCTTGCTATCCCATAAACTTGCTCGTTCAGCCACACTGTTAATTATAATCTCCTCTCACAGCACTAGAAGACTGGGGATTATCTCCACCAAGGTCTGTAGAGTTACAGTGGCATAGTATGGTCATGCTGCACCCAGTTCTCACATAACTATGAACTTGAAGTCATTTGCATCTGAAAACTAAACCTCTTTACTGCTTTAGAAAGAAGAGCAAATATAGGCAATTCCCATCAACAGATTTTCCTTAAACCTACCATAACACTGTGGATGAAATCTACTCCTGTACACAAGGTCTTCACATTCACTTCCACCTTTAAAATAGGTTTATCTAGCAGAGAAGTGGTGCTTGAACCTTCTGCTGAGCCTCTGTACAGAGGGGTGAATTTCACCAGACTATTTACCCAAAGTCATTGCTTCCCAAATCACTATAACTACTACAGCTGCTCCCTGACATGCAGAGAAGTGTCATCTTTAAGAAGGTCTGCCGCAGCTTGTATCTCAAAGGCAGAATAAGTAATGTGGGGTGACAGATGCTTTCATAGCTGTTTTTGCATTGTAGAACTTACACAGCACATACATAAATATATCTACCACACATGCAAGAAAGACTTTATTTACACATTTCCTTCTTGTCATATTTAATTCACACGCACGCTCTCAGTCTGCTAAGTTCCAACTTGGCCAAATCCTTGTTCACCAAACTATCTTCCCTCAGCACTGCAACATCCTAAGGGCACACAACTGAGAGAAGAGGGAAAGCCTATTAAGTGATGAGGATGCAGTGTTTATAAAAATTAAAATGTGTGCCGGGTGTTTGGGAAAGAATGAAAAAAATTCAAGAGCTGCGTTGAAGTATGCTGAATAATTTTAAAATATTAAATCAAGGCCTTAATTACTATGTCTCTAATCTCATACAGTCACACTTCACTTTGAGGCAATTTGTGATTAAATAATAATACTTTAAGGCAAATAACAACACTTGGCACTTTTATAGTGCCTTTTGCCTAATTAGTTTGGGATTAGTTCCTTCGCATTGGGTATGGGGCTTTGAAGATATAAAGTGCTAAGTATCATTATGACCTGAGGATCTCAAAGCATTTTACCCATACGCATTAATTAAGCCTCAGAGCGCTCCTATGAGGTAGGTAAGTAGTTTTGTATCCCTCTATGTTTGGCAGGCCCAAATGGAGAGAGGATTGGCCGGTGTTTTCAAACTTGCTGGCACAATCCGCAAGCACTTAGGTGCACAAGCTGCCTTCATGGGCTGGGCGCTCCTATCGCTCCCCAACCAGAAGCGTATCCATATGGGCATCTTCACATTTAACTGGAAGGGTCATGTAAAGCTCTGCAGTGATGGCTGGGCATGCCCGGAACTGCTGGGAAATCAGATCATTACTTAGGAAAAAGCCACACCTGCGGGAACCCCAGTGAGAAAGCTGCCCTTATTTTCTTGGTCAAAGACATGAGGAGCGAAACTGAAATATTCCAACAACTCAAACCCAAGGATTTACGTGGCGGAGTCAGATACAAAGTCATGGCCCCCGTTTCAGGTTATACAGCCCTCAGGCCTTCCCAGAAACATGAGCTTCGCTTCTTTTGTTTGTTTCCTCCCAACACCAGAACTCAGAGGCAGCCCAGGGATCACGGGCTGTTACCAAAGCAAAGAAAGGAAACTTCTTCCTTTTTAGTTCATCCATTATGAAAACATAAATCAGCAATAAGAAGCTACAGAATCTTCATTCTATTTATAATTAATATTGTACCTGAAGCAGTCACCTGCAGAAGAAAGAGGTATGAAAGGATTTCAACTTACTTTGATAATTAAGGGTATTTAGTGTCCTTTAAACATAAAGTTTAAAAAAGAGGAAATCCACAATCTGCCTGAATGTTCTTAGTTCAACAAAGTCTTTGAGTTGACAGCTAATAATTAATTAACAATGAATGGTGTCTTTCAGCCTGTCACCGTGATTGACACTATCATCTTCTGAAAAGTGAAAGATTTGTTAATGTGGCAGACTACAGTCTGGGAAACATTAAAGCTTCACAATTCCCACTGCTTTCAGCTAAACGCTTGACATGACAGGTTAGCTGTCTTGAAAAGAGGAGGAGGTGAAGAGAACAGCAGCAACCTCTGCCGGCGGAAGCACTACATTCACTACAGACAGACAGGAGAAATTAGGGATAAAAAGACCTGACTGGCTCTGAAAATCCAAATTGCTGGAGGCTGGGTAGCATTGAATTGCACACCTGCACTGTGCCAATAGCCGTTCCTGGTCCCGCTGCTGCCATCGCCCTTCCCTCCCCCAGAATTACTCCGCTCAGCAGTGCGACTCCTGGTTTATCCCAGCATATTCACCAAATAAATGCGAAACAGCTGTCTAAGTAACTGAGTGCTCGTTTTCAATTATACATTTTTGTTGATTTTTTTAAATCCTATTTTTACAGACAGTGCCAAAAACGACGAAATGTGTTCTAACTTAAAATAACTGACCTAATTAAACTAATTAAGCAGCAGAGAGATACTTTATTCTAGTAAACAAGGAGTCCTGCCATCTCACGCGCTCAGTGTTGCTACTGTCAACCATGGATCCAACTTCTCATCAACCTTCCTCTCCGACTGACTCTCGGCCCTCCTTCAGCTTAACTCTCAATGACGGCAACTTCTGTGCTGGTGAGCCACCCGCACTCATGGCTGCCCATCCCCTTGGTCTCACATCGGCAGGTCTGGCTTGATTCTTCTGCTGCAGAGCCCTTGTCCTACAACTGCCTTTATTAGCACTATCTGCTTTCTCCATCTCATTCCCACTTCATGTCTATCAGCTTTTTCACAACTCAGTTGTATCAGGTGTCTAGTACACAGGAAAAACTGTTGTTTGCTTTCAGCTCCCTCCTCACTGCTTTCCTTTCTTTCATCAATAAGGTCTCTCTTGCCTTTTCACACTTAACAAAGTCTGAGTTTTCCAAGCTTCCATCCCCGATCACCTCCATTTACACCACTTCAGCTCTGCTCATAGAGGAAAGCAGCTCCGGTAGAATTGTGGGGGCCAGAATTACTTCCTCCATCAGTTTCTCTGGCATCCCCCAGGAAAATTTGCTTTTCTGATAAAAATAATTCCACCTCCACAATTCATTCTGCCTCCTATTCTTTATCTGTACAAGCTTTTGCCAACTTTCTATCAAGAAAAAAGGACACAAGACTTTAAGACATTTGCATGCCTTACTCTTCCTTATGCCTTTTTCCTCCTCCTTTCCCATCATAGAAATTACTTTGCTTCAGCCAGCTCCTTTAGTTCTCCAGGAATTCTCATCCTCATCCCACTTCCTATTTTCCTCTGTGTCTTTGTACGCCCACCATTACCATATTTAGTGTCTCCCTGCTCAGGAATTCCCCACAGTGGCTCTGCTTGCTTCTCTACCTGTTGATCCATCCCTGCTTCAGTCCTCACATCCCCATTTTGCTGATACGGTCTGCTTATTCACACAGAAACTGGTCAATCCAACTGTCACATCAACATTCTTCCCTCTAGCCTTCCTAATGCAATCTTTCCCCAATACCATTCCCTCCCAAATCATGTTGCAAAGACCTTTTTTTCTTAGCTCAAGTGTTGCTGTTTTTCCCCTCCCTCCTTGGGTTCTCCCTTCTCTATTATTTATGGGTTGCTTGCCTTGAGTTTTGAGGCTGTTCATGATTTACTGACACATCCCATTTCCTCTCATCTGCTCCCAAGATGTCAGTACTTGCCTACAATCAGCTCTTGGCACCAAACTTCTCCATTTGCTGCTTCTTAAAATTAAGACTTTCTTGCTTTCTTTTCTTCCTCCCATGTTGTCCCATCACACAGGAAACAACCTAAAAATTAATTCATTCTGTTTTTCAAAAATTCTTCTTTGCATTAATGTCTACAAAGAAAGCGACAGCAATATGTCATTTTTTGCTCAGATCTCTTTACCTAAAATACTGTTTCCTTACACTATTTATGCTGCTGCCTAACAGGAATGGTCAAAATCCCTAAGTGGATCTTCTAGTTGCTATAGAAATATAAATACTAAATAACAAAAAGAACTTGGAACCAGAGAAGGCAAAGTACACACAATTTATACCGTTTACTCCTTGCAGAGAAAACTCCAGAGAGCACCTGCAAATAAACTAACAGCCCCACATCCCTAGCAGGCTTACATGCCAATACTGATGCTGGAGGATACTCAAACTCTATACGCTCGTTTCCCAGCCTCCTTCAGGTGTTGTGTTTGTTCTTATTTCAAAGGAAGAAGTGCAGGGGAGAGAAGTGGGGAGAGCACGACAAGACATCGCCCCTAATATATAGTCTCTCTGAAGATGAAACTTGGGGAGCCTTGCATTAAGTATGCTAAAAACACCGCGAGCTAACAGATGCACAAGAGTACAACAACTTGACTTCTGTGGGACTCCTGCAAGCACAGTCTGCTTAGTAAAGGCCTTAATTAACAACTTTGCAAAGGACAATGAGATTATAACAATTATTCACTGCAGGCAGCCTGTTTCTACCTCCTCCAGTCTTCAGCGTTTGCTTTAGCCCGCATTCCAGATAAATATTTTATTCTGCACAGGCAGAAGGTTCATTATGTAAGTGACAAAGAGAAAGCATCAATTCCATAGACACAGATCCTAATGCACCTGGTTAATGTATTTATAATATGTCACTGCAAAACATCTTGTCAGCATTTTGTAATTAAAAAAGAAAAGCTACTGCAATAATAAAGGCAATGCATTTAACAGAGACAAATATCACACGTAAGATGATCTTTCAAAGCAAAAGTAGACATTACCAAAGTAAAGCCTTGATAACCTTGCCCTACATACTTCAGTACCCTTGAATGCTCTTTGGCCCAATAAAGTACCCTTTTCCTCTCTACAATAGCACTATTCAGATAAGTAACACTGACCAATCTACAGGGCTGCAACATTTTTCAAAGGACAAAAAGCGGTTTTTTCCTCCATTGAGTCAGCAGGATATTTATTTCCTTGTAACAAAGAGTTTTCTGAACTGCTGAGAGATTTGTCAAAACGGAATCACAAGTGATACATTAAATAACCAGAGGGGAGAACTTATTATTAGGCTTTAAAAGAGAAAGCTGCAAGTTTACAAATAAGAATAGGACTGTGTACTTGACTTTGTAAATTCTCAGTTAATGAGAAATCAAACATGAAAGGCAAACATTTAATCTAGAGTAAATTTAGTCATTTAAATCACAGCCACTCACGATCCTGCTGTCTTATACTCCATAATACACAGTAAAGGGCAACTAGCAGGGCATAAACATGTGCCTGCTCATTGCTCCGGAATATGCTGCAGTTATTTATACACGAGTTATCAAACCACCAGAAGGAACTTTATATTAACAAAATGCCAGCTCTCTCCATTGCAATCTAGCCCATAATAAAAAGCAGGCCACTGAACTGGCCTCAGTGGTTCCTGGAGCAAGACAGCACCTTTCCTTTTCCAAGGACATGCCCTGCTCACAGTGCTGGAGACTTAAGAAAGTAGGAAAGGTATTTTTACATTCCCACAGGCCAACCACCGTATCATACCTGGATGTCCTACACCCCAGATTTCAGCCGTGAAAAGGGAAAGGAGAGAGTAACTTCTGCTTCCTCCATCAGCCTGAGTATGAACTGCTGTATTTTAGCAAGAGACAACACTACGCAGCAAAGACTTCTTCGCTGTACACGCTGGCCTGACACGGATGCCTTCTTGCTGCCACAGCTCCAGAGAAATAGGATTAAGATTTGCTCATTCTCGAGCTTTTCCCACTAGCTAAACTAAGTGCCTCCTGCTCAGCCAGCCCTCTAACCAGAGTCTGCTGGGAGGCGTTTAACCTCCCCTGCACGTCCTAAAGCCCCCAGTCAGGGCAGTGGACTGCACCCCAGGAGCCGGGCAGCTCAGCCTTCAGTGCTTGCTTTCCATGGATGATCCCGACAGCGTAGGACTGGAAAAGACCTCCTGGGTCACCGAGCTTACAAAATCATAGTACTGGAAGACACCCCAGAAGGCCATTTAGTTCATCCTGCTACCCATGGTGAAATCAGCTGTAGATATGGTATTTGCTCTAAGAGATCTCCAGTGATGCAGACATCACAACTTCCTTGGCAGTCTCTCTCCAGCTTTTGCTGTCCTTTCCATCAGTAAGGGTTTGGGTTTTTTTCCTTAATACCTAGCTTGAACTCACTTTTTGCTTCAATTTAAGGTCATTACTTTTTGCCCTGTCTCCACGGACAAAAAAGTATTCAAAGAAATCAAGAACAGCAGTGCACTTACATAGAGGGAATAGTCTGCATAAACAAAAAAAGCATACACCTACCTTCTTTCAAGTTGGACCTATTAATCTATAACATTAACAGAGGGATTTTTTTTAGACTTAAAACTCTTCCTTGTTTTCAAACAAGGAGTATGTGGCATGAGAACATGATAAGGATCCGAGTGTTTTGTGAAAGAGATTTTTGTGGAGATTTTTACCAAGAGGAGAAATACAAAGGTGATTCAAACTCTGTCCTCATACTTGCTATTCACCTAATGAAAAGAAATCCAAATGCCTCAAGATGGTAAAGAGACATTCACAGCTTAGAGATGGAGAAGATTAGCAATAACAGGACTGCCGTGGTTCTTGATTTGAACAGTTTCTTATATTCAACATTAAAAAGGGACTCACCCCACCATTTCAGACTCTGTGGTTGAACCATGTCCTGGATTACCATGTACTAGTACAATTATCCTGCAGGCAGTCAAATATAAGCTTTCCTCTCCATCTCTCATGTACATCCATGAACACACATGGTGTTCCTCACTAATTTGGTATCCTCCAGCACGAGCAGTTCTTCATCCATTGCTGCAATCAAGGCTGATGCTGAAGGATAAAACAACGAAAGAAAAAACAGTACTCGAACTCAAGGAGAATTGGTCTATGCTGCGAACATATATTGACCAATGGGAGGACTATATTGATATTTATTGCAATCTGCCCATGGCTAGAATAGCTGAACAGTTCCTGTTATATGTATATTTTCAGTGTTTTACAACTTTAGGAAGGGCATTGATAAGAATACACAGACGATTTCAGCCCATCAAAGACTCATCTAATAAAGTGTTAGGGTGTGGCAGTTGGAAGCATTTCCCTGCTAGGTACTCCCTCGGTCCGAGGTGCTTTACTTGCTCCATTAACATTTCCTATAAGGAAACACTTGTTTTCTTCAGTCTTTTCTTTTTTTCTTTTCTCTTTTTTTTTTTTTTTAATCTAACATGTCTCCATAGCAGCAGAAAGTTAATCTTTAATTGATGAATGCAAAAGCTTAGGCAAACTACAAACGCACTATTCAGCACGTCAGGCTTACAAAGGAAGTTCTGGTTCTATCAGGTTTCCACACCACATACAGCTGCAACATTGGCTTATATTACTAATCACTTGCAGTATTTGTGTCTTGGGTTGTAACAGATGGTGTTTGTGAGGCATGCAAAAGCTTCAGATAGCCAAATGGTACAGCAGTTGAGATAAGGAAAAAAAATCCTCAAAACAAAATACCCATCCCTACTGCAGAGGCTGGAATGTGAGCAGTGTTTAAATTATTCCTAGTCTCTGCAAGCACAGTGGATTTACAGACTCTTAACCCTAAATAGGACTAGATTCAATCTTTCATATTTCATTACCCCAGTAAATCCGCACAATGCCAGCTAATAGACATGAAGCACAGCAACACAAAACAAATCACAACGCAGGGAAGTTATGCTCCTGATACTCTGAGAGGCCCGGGCTCCAGATCACACCAGTGTAGCTCAGGTGTAGATCACAGATGTTTTGGTATCATCTCAGTTCTGATGGCAAAAAGTAGTACCCCACATGCTAGGGCACTTGAAAGTTCAACATGATGCACCGTGAATCCAACCCAGTCATCTGTAGAGAGTGTAGTAACCTGCTCTATAGTGGCCCAGGAAGCTGTAATTCTCAGTGCTGACCTGTTAGCAGGTAATTTTTAGGGGACTTCTATAAGCCTCCACCTCTGGGGAATCGTTTTCAGATAGGAGCTTTTTTGCCTGCATGCTGACCTGGCTTAATAGACATGGAATGGATGGAGGACACGATGCACATCTTCATCCCAGCACTTAAATTACCGACATCTCAGGAGATCTCTCGGCAGTTTCACATGTTTAACAAAGACAGAAAGATGCCAGAGCCCAGGGCAGCTGCCAGTCAAGGCTACCTAGGCTTGTTTTGAGATGAAAGGATAGAGACAACAAAACTAACTTCTGTCAACTCTTTGCTGGATTCAATTCAATAGTAGGTCTTTCTAATAGCATTCTCAAATAATGCAGTAATAAAATTATGAATATTTGCTTATTGCCTTTGGTTAAGTAATGATGATTCAGCAACATAATGTGGGCATTAGATGGGGAAAAAAGCCTACTTCATAACTAATAATGGTAGCTGATGTACTTTTTTGAACAACAATATAGCCCCTTCTCAATTTCTATTATTCATTCTTTATCTTTCATTTACCTTAAAAACACAGGAACAAGACAAAGATTAGTTTTTCTTAATTCAGAAAAAGAGAATGCCTCTAAAAATAATTTGAAAGAAAGTCCTTTTTTATAAATAAAAATTTTAGAAGATACTCTGACCACTGCTAGATAACATTATGCAGAGCTGACTCATATTATATTGACCACAGCTGGGCTCACTTATTCCTCTATTTCTAGGGGTTGTTAGCAGTGAAAAACCAGCCTTCATTGCCTTTAAAACTCTTCCAGCATACAGGCTTCAAATTCTCTCACCACTGGCTAGTGGATTTAATTTTATGGTGATATTCGTGCTGCCTTTGCTTTTAAAGCTGCCTAGTTTTGTTTAAATGATGATAATACTTAAGCACAATGCGAGTGCGAACAGCCCTTACTACAGGTTTACATGACCTTGACATGCAGCAGCACTGACATTTATTACCAGTGATACCTGGATGATGTTTTTGATGTCTCACTATCAAATTTGGAACCACTGAAGAGAAAAAGATTTTCCTATTACTCTTCATTGAAGCAGGACTGGTTCTGTAGAGGGATGCCCAAGAACATCACCACGGAATCTTGCTACTGCAGAACACAAAGCACAGAGAATTAATACAGCATTAAAATACAGAAAAATGTGCTTGACTGGGCCATTTCAGGTAATGCACAGCTGGAAGTGGAACACACCATTCACCGAGGATTTATATGAGCACCCAACAAAACACGCCTAATCACATCTTTCTGTGGGAGCAAAACTACAGTCACCCACCCAGATAATCAGCACTTGCCTTTCTTCCTCAGCATGTCAGGCTTACAAAGAAATCGGTAATCTGATGCTTCTCGGAGTGCTTTCAGAGGGCCTGTCCTTGCAATAAGCAAGTGTTTTCTCAGCTCTTCTCTCAGAGAGGCCAGAAGAGAGTTGAGATAAACCTCAGCGCTGCACACAACAGGCATACGTCGTAGCTCTACTTGCTTCTGCCGTACCATAAAATTATGAGGAAATCAATGCAAGTGGAAAAAAATGGCTCAGCATATATAGCCCACAGAGAGGCTCTCAAGAAACCCAGTAACTACTCTTAGTTGTTCCAGGGACCTCATGGATAACCTCACAAAGGTCACCTCTTCTCTTCCTCAGGTCTTCAGTTAATCTTACTATAAAATTATAGCATCAATCATCAGCACGATTTTTCTGTTTTTAAACCATGACCGGTATCACAGCACCTTACAAGCATTTACTTGCTTCCTCTCAATGCACAATACAGCCATGGGCAGAAAAAACTGAGGCACGCTCTGCCAGACACACAGAGAGGCCAGTGTTAATGCTAACTACTCCTGCAGCAAGCTTCATTGCATGCATCTAATTGGCAATTCTCACATCTAGCTCCTTCCCAATCTTTTTTTGTTCCACGACAATCAGAATACCTCAGTGGTTGATCAGGCAACACTGCTGTCAGTCGTGTCCTCTACTGCTACCACTAATGACCAAGTGAACATATCAAATTTGGGCTGAAAATCTCACAACTTTTGGAACTGAATGTGGAACCAACTTTCTGCCATAGGCATACACCAGATGTTGAACTTGAGGTTGTTGGCACTAAAAGCAGAAGGTCTGAACTGGAGGCCTTCCTACATGGCAGCCGTCTTGCAGTAGACATATCAGCATCTTAGGTATACCAGCCACTAGAGATGGAAAATCACGTGCTACAGTAACACAAGCTACATTTTTAGTATTATCAGGCAAAATCCTGGGTCACTTGATTTCTATTAATGGTTAAAGAGGCAAACAGTTTCTCAAAGAGGCAATCAGTCTTGCTAAAGTACACGAGCATAAACTGAATCAGAGCTTCAGAAACCCACTTTACATTTTATGTAAAAATAGAAAAAGTAATATATGCAATAGAGCCATTAAAATGCATGTGCATTTGTGTGCAAGTTCTCTTTCTTCTCTTCCTTTCCTTCCCAGCTTGATAACTATATTGTTGATAGGAATAAAATATCAGCCTTTACTTGTACACATACCCGAGATCTTGTAAGTCATTACAACGTGTTTTTGAGATTTGCCACTTCACTGCTCTATAAAAAGCTTCCTGAAAAAGTATTAACAGATGGCCTCTTACTCTCCGAGACTGTTCGCAATACACCAGATGGCAACCTGAAAGAGAAAATCCAACTTACATTTTCAAAACTGAAAGAAATGTGACAATATCCTCACAATAAATATACAGCATGAAGGTAGCAATAAATGATCCGTTTGAAGGAAACTGGCTTTCTTTATTTAAGCAGCGAATCCAGCCCTCATTTTATAACATATTGCAGAATGCTTCATATCCAATGCTGGAAGTGATTTCTGATGCAAGCAGAAAGTTTGCTTTAAATGAGCAACAGATTTATGAGAGGCAAGGTTATTTGAAAGAGTGAAAAAATGGGCCAATAGCCTTGGGGGTTAAGACTTTGTATACTGGATCCCTGGTATCTGGTTTGTGTCTGAGAACTAGTCAGTAAGTTGCAGCGTTTTTGCTGTTAACGTTAGAAGTATTAAACCCAACTTGCCAGTCAGGCTCTTGTTAGGGGAAAGTAATAACTGTTCCAGAAGATACTTACTGCTTTCAAGCTTTTCGATTCACCTGCTTAGCTCAGCTCACAAGAACTGGAGAGCTCTGCTAAATACAATCAACCATTCTGAGCATTACTAGCTGTTCTTTGGGGCTGGGACTGTCACTTAGATGAATCAGGATATCCTTCAGATAGAGGGAGTAATCCCTACCCCACAACAAGTCCCACTAAAACACAGGGACCTAGAGATGTCTACCAGCACACATCAGGAAACTGAAAAAGGCGTCTGCATACCTGTACAGTATCAGCATGATGGGGCTTCTTTTTTGGATAAAAGCTTTGAGATGTCACTGCAATTTCAGTAACATTCATCTAAGTTGTGACTCTGTTCCTAATGGCAAAGCCCCAAGGGATTCTGAAGTGATTAAAACAATTCTTAAGGGGGGACAGATAGTTTTCCAGCTATCTCACACCATGGATCAGTGTAATTGTTCATAGCAAGTTCATCTTTCATATGCAAGACACACCTGGAAAGCCCACCGATTTCTTCCTCCAAAGCCTCTCCAAAGAAGTACCTGGGGACCGGCCGTGGAAACACTAAGATCTACACCTGCCCTCATGGAAATACGGAGTTACCTGTTGTGCCATCAGGTTTTAAGCAGAATTCCCTATTGAAGTCAATATGCCATAAGCACAAAATTGCCTGTAGGACAAATTATAAAATTACAAACTAGACAGCTGTCCTACCATCACCCATAAAAGGAAAACATTTCTATAAAACTGCTATTTATTATTAATAATATAAAATATTTATAATGATACCAGATGTAGGAAAACTGTCACAGAGAGAGTTTCCCTCTTGGCTTATTGCCAATGAGAAAGCACATTTTCACAAGCTATAAACAATAACAAAAATAACTCTACAGAGATAAGACAATAATAGGACTAAAGCTGGGTTTTCCATGCAAGTGTACCACCATGTAGCTAAAAGACCTTTTTTGTTAGTCCAAGACAGTAGACTGTATCAGCAGATTTGAGAGTTTCAGGGAACAGGAGAAGAAATCTGCTAAGTTCCAGCCCTTTAAAGTCAACTGCAATATGCCTACAGATTTCACCTGGAGCTGGAACAACCCATTCACCCTAAAACCAACATTGCTTTAATTGCCTGTTAATACTGTAATTTTCTGATTAGACTATAGATCCATAATGGTAAAAACTACACTGTACAAAAATTAATCTTCAGAAGAACACAGGATAAAGCAACGTCCCAAAGTGAATATTATTAATGTTTTTTTCAGTCATTATCCAAGTCGCTAGTATGATGCTTAAGTAGCAGCGTTTAAATGATCTTTTGTATCTGACAAAAAAGTCAGTGTTGTAGGATCTCAAGCTTGCCTGATTTGGAAAGTGATAGTATCAGATCTCCCTAGTTTTATTCCTCATTAAACTGCTGTTGATGATATGAGCTCACCTCACCCAGTTCCCACCTGGCGCTCATCACCTTCTGGAATCACCTTCACCCCTTGCAATAACATACTCATGCACATCCCCTAATTGCACTACTGCCTCCAGACAACTACCACGCGCCTTGCAAAGCCACTTGAAAAGTTCAGCTACGTTGCTACAAAAGGGAATGGTAATTTCATCGCTTTCACCTGTCTTCTTCATGTAGGTGCTAAGTTCTGCAAGGCAAGGTCACACACTCCTACCTGCTCTGGCACTGCTCTAACTTCTTGGTGAGCTAAATCAACAGAAAGAGGGGTGGGGGTGTGTGGGAAGGAGTTTTTTGTTGGGTTATTGAGCTGAACCAGCTCCCAAGGAATCAGACACGCACCGACAGAAGGGTGAGGGCAGAGGCAGCCAGCTGTGAACAGCAGCAGGGAGGTGGGACCATCCCTGGTATTGGCAGTCAGCTCAGGCACGGCACAAAACCTCCCCCCGTGACGGTTTGCACAGTGTCTATCACCACTGGGCCCCTATCCAGTTGGAGTCTCTAGACCCAACTGAGAATGGGAGATTCGAAACACTGAACTTTTTCTGGTAAAAAGCCCCAACACACGGCACCACTTAAACTAGAAATCTACCTTTGCCATTTGAGTGAAACAATGCAAATCCGCTAATCCCAGTGGCTTTCATGCAGTCACACCAGCAGAGAACTTGATTTACTTTATGAAAGAGGTTAAAAAAACCCCAGAGCTCCCATTACATTTCGTTTCCCCTATTCATTCAACAATCAAATGCATGGAAGTCCTCATTTCTACCCCACGAGCTTGCGTTTCCATTTTAAAACCGATTGAATGACAGGGGATAACAGATGATGACGGCCTGTCACCAATCACTTCTGGAGCTGGCAGGCTGGAGCGGAGTGCTTTGCCAATGTACAAGCTCAAGAAACAGAGATGCCAGACCCTAAGAGATGACTGCACCGGGCTTTTAAAAGCAGTTATACTGTTCAGCCTCCAACCGCTGACTGCTGTCTCTGAAGATCTTTTTGCCTTGCTGGTGCTAAGGAGGGAGGTGCTGGTACCGCACCAAACGGGCCAGGGTTACTAATCATGAGATAGTAATCATGGAAGTGCAAGTTGGCCACAGGAGTTAAGCTGCTGTGCAGTCTGAAGACTGCCTGGAGAAGAGAACTGAAGGAAAAAAAAGAAAAAAAAGGAAAAAAAAAAAGAGACACATTTTACAGAAGGACACCAGTTTTCAGCCTGATCCCACTTCCAAGCGTAACTATTGTTAATAACATCCTTACAAAACTAAATACCAACCCTCAAACTCATCTCCATTGGCCTGCCCATAACATTTCCAAGGCATAATCATTTCTTAAAACTTTTAGACTAATGCATTTTGCTGCTCCAACACAAGAGGTCTCCTGTGTCTACAGCTCACAACAGGAGCCCCACTGACCTGGTTTTACATCGTTAAGTTTTCAGTTCAAATTACACTGAGAGTTTCTTAATGCAAACATGTCTTTATATTCCCCCTATACAACAGGTTCCCTACGAACTTGTCTGTACAGATAGTAACCAAGCTGCACTGAGAAAACATGTCTCGGAGACTTTGTTTTCTTTTTTCTTATGCTTCTTCTGAATTTGGGGGGGGGAGACAAAAGAACAGAGCTAAAGTGTAGAATCCAGCTGAAAGTAAGTCTTTGACTCAGTTTTGAGCCAAGCTCATGAGAAACCGGCATTAGAAAGCATAACTCCCTTATTTCAGTGAGAGATTTTTGGAGCACAGTGAGCTTGGTGAAGCCTTGGGGGTCTAGACTAACGGCAGGCCTGTCACTCTTGGTTGCCATTAAAATGAGGACGGCTCGCATCTCTCTTATCTTGGTATTAGTCATTAGAATTACACCATTCATTATAGCTGCTAATATTTTACATTTTAGAAATACTAGATCTGGTTCCAGTCTTATTAACTCCAGCATAAATCACAACGGAGCTTGCAAGTGTAAAACTGGAGTGAGGGAAGGAAACGGGATTTGTGCAAGACAACTATCAAAATGCCTTGACCTAGGCTTCTTGGGGGGGAGGGGGGGGGGGGGGGGGAAAAATCAACTTAGCTGAGACAGGAATGCTGGGAAACAGCGATTTCTCCTTCATAAAGAGTTAGAGCAGAGCTCTTAGGACTGCAGCATTCAAAGAAGAATCAGCATTTTGGCTGGAGACAAATGCACTAATCACGGTCATGAACACAGCTGAACTAAACGTCTCAGCAAAACCACTCAGTAATGGCATTAGTCACGATAAAGGAAATGAGTATTTTCAGGATAGGACACACTCAAAGAATACAAACAGAATCTTTTGTGCCTGCTTCTATGGAGGAATGATTCAGAGTATGTATTTGAACAACTTGCTACTAAAATAGCAGCACAGTTCAAGACATCCTTTAAAGAAACGCGTCTGGAAGAGAAAGAGCTGCTCCATAAATTGTTTTTTAATTGTCCAGATGACCAACTCCTCTATCACCAAACAGGAACAATTTAGCAGAAAAGAAAAAAAAAAAGAATGGAATGATTACAGGAACAATAAGGGTTATTTTTAAAGTAAATTGAAACAAAAAAATTTCTCTGTTGTACCTTTAAGCATTCCTAAACTTACCCTTTATTAAAAAGTGACTGATCTATTCTATACTCTATGAAGTTGTAAGGATATGACAAATAGGACTTTGAGCCTATTTGTAATCTACTTTTAACCACCTCTGCTTCACACCGACCTTTTCTTCCAAGCACGTTAGCCAGCACTGTGTGAAGAAAATGCCAATGCAACTGAAGAGATTATATGAAGATTTAGCAGTAAAAATTCCTAGAAATCAGATTTTTTCTAAACTACATACCACACGGAAACATGCAACTTACTTTGTAAGAACAAATGATATTAAAAGAGTGATAATTTTTCTTATTGTTCAAAATCCGGAAGCGCTACTTCCAACATGCGTCTAATATGAAAAAATAGACAATAAAAGCATTCTACTACTCTGGTCACATATCTCAGTGACTTAGAGCTGCTGCTGATGAACCATATCACAAGTCTTCATTTCAAATGCAAAATACAATGTCCAGCGGTAGCTAATGCCCCACAGCTTATGATTTTCTGTCTCCTGTTCTTTGATGTGTTACTGACCTCTAGTCGAGGAGCTCCGGAATTACAGGGCAGAGCCGCTCCCACACATGCAGATGACATCTGAAGAACTATTGCAAAATCCTAACAAAGAAGTGAAAAGCTGGAGGACTTTTGCCTCCTTTCAGCTGTGGTCACGAAGAAGAGGCAATGCCAAGCGTAGGCAAGCACTATCTGTAGAGCAGATGGAAGGTTTACGTGAGGTTTGTGCGTGCGATTTGCTGTAGAAACATCATGTGTTTGCACTTCCTAGTTTTTACTTTTAACGTTTTGTGACTCATTTAAACCTTTCAAGGGAAGTGAAATGTTATTGGTCTGCAATCAATGAGAAATTTTGAGAAATCCAGCTACTGTTTCAAACTAATAAATGTGAGAGAGAGAGAAGGAAGAGATGTAGGAGAGATGTGGGAGCCTTATGAAGCCTAACGATTATAGAATTTCCATCCTGTGCAACCAAAACCTTGCCATGTAAACCTGATACATTCCTGAAAAGTGAACAACTGACCTTAAAACACAGAGCACCAAGATGGTTTTTTCCAGCAGAAAAGAAATCTTACTAATACTCAGTTACCCACTCAGGCAGGTCTCTTCAGCCCACTGGCTTCCGTTGGTAGCACTAGCACTGGGATGCGTGTGCTACAGTCTTCTGGCACTGGTTCAGCAAAGCATTTTAAACACATACTCAGTTAACACACTTAAGTGTTTTACTGAATAGGAATGTACTTAAGTGCATGGCTTAGTGCTTTACTAGGTCAGGGCCTATTTGTCAATGAAGGTTAGCACTTGTTTCTTTCACAAAGTGAGTATTAAAAGAACCCATCACTTACAAAGGCAGTGACAAATTCTGATCTCATTCGCATGGGTTTACATCAGAAAAAACATCATTGCCTTAATAGCGGAACATGGAACAAATATATAAGATTCTCGAGGTGTTTCCACCAAGTATTACCTTGGAAAAGAGTAATTGCAGGCAAGAATAACAATTACAGAATCAAATAACCCTCAAAAGAAATGAGGGTTTGCAAATTCTTAAAATATGAAGACCCATTTAAAGCAAACTCATCACAGCTTCCCTGTCCAGAATGCTATACCTCCAAAATAAATAGCTTTAATCTGTGCTAATCTTATTTCAAAGAAAAGCTAAAGCTGGCAACAAGAAAATGATTATACTATCAAGTTCAATAAGCCAATCTATTTGTTTTAACATCCTTGACCTTGATTTTATTTAGTAAAACAAGGTACCCAAGTTTTCCGGCAGAGCAGATAAAGGAAAAAGATGAGTATCCCACAGCTGCATGTAATGAGGGCTCCCTAAGTAATGGATCACATCCTTCTTGCTGTGAAATATTCAAGAGGGCTCAAGTAAAGAGAATCATTTCCTTGAGCACAAGATCAAACTCACTTTGAAAACAGGAAAACGTGGGAAGTATTAGGCTCAGCTGTAGGTTCAATCAAGGATAGATATTACACACTTCATACCTGCCAAGATTTGTCTTCTAGGAATTATATCCTAATTCTATTACCAGGAAAAAATTTCAGAAAAGGCTCTGTTCTTTAAAGCTGGAATAGCAGGCACAGCGATCAAAACAAACTTTTTCCAGACATGTGATTAATACTTGCCCTTTTATCAGGCAATTTGTTGGGAGAGAAAGCCCTGCTTAAAATTCACCACAGCTCTCTGGCCAGGGGAAGCATTTCTTTGGCTCTGCAGGGGCTGCGTAGCCTGGCTTTCCAGGAAGGAGGAGAGGCAGGAATGTCCTTCCGACAGCAGGACTGGGGCGAGCCTGCGAGGCAGTACAGCAAAGCTTGACACTGAGGGGTAAGAGGGGAAATGGAAGAAAAAGCTGCTGCTCCATTTTTCAGAGAAGAATTACCACTAGCCTTTTCCAGTTGGGCACCCATTCTTTACGGCAGCATCTCCTCGACTCAGACTATTTTGTGTCATCTGTAGACCACGTTCAGGAAGCTTTGGAAAAGCAGAAACAGCCTTGGGTTAAAAGCACCGGGTAAGGAATCAACGTCTTTTTAGATCCATGTCTGCTCACAATCCTTGTCTGACCTCAAGTAAAAATTTCAGCTCTCTAGGCTGGAGTCTCCTACCTGTAAAAGAGCAGTAATCTTCCCTGACTGCCCCTCTCTCGCTTCGGGTGAGGGCTGGGGCACAGACACCACTCTCCTTCCAGAGCCCGGCCAACAGAAACAGCCTAAACCCAACCCCGGCCTTCAACACTGTGCTAATGTCAGTAATTATTTGTGGAGCCAGACTAGAGTTGGCATTTGTAATACCATGAGAAGCCGCAGGAATTGGGATTTTTCCCATCGCTTTATTGTTGCCAATATTTTGAAGTTGTCCCCCAAGACAAAAATTATACAAAAATCCAGTTTAAAAACCTGAATTGACACTTGCGAAGTGAGCCATTTCATTGTGACAAAGACGAACATTTTCCTTCTGAGGTCAAAATTTTTTGGTTTGACTTTATTATTTTCACAAAGTAATTGCATTCTCATTTGTTATAATATCCTTTTATATTATGTCAAAATTATGCAATATAATAAAAATTGAAATAAAATTGAAGCAAAGGTCCCTGATCTTATCAAAGCAAAAATTTTCAATAAAACTGTCACCAAAGCAATATCTCTACATAATACAGTTTGGTGTAATCAAATAAACATTTTCCTGACAAAAAAAGACTGCAGTCAGATGATACTCAGCCAGCTCTTAGAATCTCTACAAAAGATGCCTAAGCTAGACTTTGTTCGTAAGACTTGCAGCCCAACACAGCCCTGGAGCATGACCAGACTCTGACTTCATTTGCATCCACCTTACCAAGCAGCTTCAGCGGGCTGCCGAGGGGAACCCAGCCCAGAGATCTGCTAAACATTTCGTGCAGGCTGGCTGTGCAGCACGTTCAAACAATGAGCAATATGTAACCTACGGGTAACCGCTCTTCAGTTACGCAGTAAGGAGGAAACTGGGAATCTTCAGCACAAGTGTGTCACATACCAGAAATCACAGACTTTGATTCTGCTATGACATCAGGACCAAAAGAAAAGAACACGGGTTTTGAATACATAGATAATGCCAAATTGAGTATACTTGGGGCAAAAATCACAACACACTGTCCAGAGGCAGATTTTCAAAAGTGCTTCAGAGATAAATTCAAAGAACTTGTTCAGTCAGTCACAATATGTACAAAGCTTCCAGATTTTATACCTAAAACACAGAAATAAATAAGAGCAGAAACAGGAAGATCCAAGTACCCCTAGAAGTCTGCAGTGCCTAAAACCAGAGATATAAAATATTTCCCTTTCCAGTCTCGTTCTCTTTATATTTCTGTCCTTTCTATCTTCTTGCTGGATCCTAAGCTTTCAGATCATGACTTTATACCCGATTTCACTGTTCATTACATCTTACCGTTCCTATCCTCTCTGCTGCTTCAGTCTATTATCCCCACTCCACATTCAACTGCACCTACAGAAATATCACAAACTTTGCCATTTCCTCTTGCTTACTCAAGGCTCCATTATAGTTGGGGCCTTCACACACTGCTGGATAAAAATGTTATTCTACCACTCAGCATTGAGCCAAGTGTTAAAGATAGAGGGCAAAAGGCTCTTTTTGCTGCTTCATATGGTGGATCTTGACATTGGTAGTCTATCTTCTTTCATAAGCAGAACTCCCACAGACTTTAAAAGGAGATCTGTGCATGGAGGCAGAGAAGAACATTGGAGTCAAGATCCACCCATGCAGATCTGAAGATAATTTTCATTAGCTAGGAAGTCAAACACAGAGGCATAAGAAGTTTTGACACAGAGTCATCTTAACTTGGCTGGGAGTTTCCAATGTGAAGAGCAAGGACGTCTATAGCCTAGAAAACCGTAAAGTGCTGGAAAACCTAGTTACTGAGAGGGTAATTTCATTCCTTATGTAGCGTTTCACATTTGAATGCTAAGTAACCACTGGGGGCAGGGGGGGAGAATTCCACATTCAATGAAGTATCTCAGCTGCAACCACTAGGCACTTCCCAAATATAGTCTGGGACTCTATCCTAAAGGTCTGAAATGCAAGCTGAGCACAGTGCCTTGTAAAAGCTGGGTGCTGACCATGCCCCTGTGGCCATTTTGCCAATGGTGATATTGCTGCCTATCACACAAAATACACATTAGCACCGGGAATTAAGAAACATCTCTGATAGAAGCATCATATCTATATCCCATCTTTCATGCTGTGGAACACTCATTCCAGCAGGGGACTCCACTTGACCAATACAACACAGCAGCAAGTCACTAATACACAATTAACATGCAACAGTGATTAATCAGGTAACATCTGACCAATAGCCGGGATGCTCAGCTGCCTGTCTCACCATACAAAAACATTTGCAACTCACACAGACAGCTATTAATTCAAAACGTACCCCATTTCCCCCAGCAAGCACAGAGCATGGGCCAAAGGGAGGATTCCAATCTGTTGCACAGCACAGTATGTAGCTACAGCATTTCCATACACTCCAGTGTGCACAGCATGCCTGAAATTAGACCCAAATCTTTCCTTTGCAGCAAACAGCATGCTGTAAACATTCAAGTATTGTCACAAAGTACACCCCAATACACAGCCATCTCCATTTTTTAAAGATTCTTATTGCTTCTGCTTTGTACATAGCGTATTTTTTACTTTGCTTTAAAACTTTGATTTTAGGATGTTGTACATCTATGAGCTAGGAAAAATGTCATGAGTTATGACTGACTGATATACAGCTGTTTAGGGAACAAAATTTTAATTCCATTGCTTAATCACTCCTGTACATTAGCTTATTAACAGAGGCCTGTTTATTGACTCTGCTTTGTGCCAAGTGCTTACGACGGCTACTCTGGGGTCCCCAGTGGAATCTCTCCATACATGTACCACAGGTAACAATTCCTGCTGATGCAGCATCATGCTGTTCTTCCAGCTGTTCTGGTGCCATCCTGAGAAACAGGGTCAGCACTGGCATCTCATTTATTTCCTGATGCTTGGCTTGCATCCTCTTCCCTCTAGAGAGAGCGCTGTTCACAAGAGCACTTTACTTTTATTGCCTCTGTTAAGCTCTTTTGTTCTTCAGTGGAGGCTGCTCAGCCTAGCAAAGCCCACAGCTCCGGCTCTCCAGGAGAAGCAGTATTTTCGTTTGTTTGAGAAAACATGTCTTCTCCCTTTGTCTCCACTGGTTTTGCATTTTGCTCAACCAATTCCGTAACAAAACTAACTCACGTTTCAGTAAAAAAAGCTTGGTCTTGCAAGTGCTAAGCCTCGCTCGTCCTCAAAAATGTTATGCCTCAACTGAGCAGTGGGCAGAAGGAAACTCCTGGCTTGGTGGATGGCAATCCTGCTCCGTGACTTCTGCAATTATTCAAGAATGTCCTTGCCCTGAGCACCTGGATACCAGCCTTGATTCACTGGCTGTCAGAGACAATTCTGTTTCATGTCTCCCTAAAAGGTTACTGGATTTTGATTAAGAAACGTCAAGGGCAGCTTTTCCCTTCCAATATAAAGAGAATGACTTGAGGAAAAAAAATACTCATCACCTAGCACCAGGACTTTTATCTCCACTTGAAAAAATTAAATTGCCTGAAGTGATGGGAGGCTTAGGGAAGGGTATGTACAAGAATGTTTTCAAGCAAATGAATTCCTAAATAATTTATCTACATGCTATAATCTTAAGTCCTCCCAAAAAGTTGGTGGTTTGGTTTTCTTTTTTGGTTTTCGGGGTTTTTGTTTGTTTGGGTTTTTTTACAGGTGTTTTCACAGCAGAACAAAACGCAAAGCCCAGGTAGCCAAATCTAAGGTAACATCCATTTGCCAGATCAATTTTAAATGCACATTGTATTACTGACCGAGAATACCAGAGATTTAGATTAATCTTTAACGCTTCAATACATCCCCCCAAAATAACTTTCCCAGTATTTGATTTTCCTTTGAAGGAAAGTGTGTCAGAGATATTATTAGCTCTAGCTACAGACTCCAAATCTCTGCCTGGCACCGTTCTCAATAAAACACATATTCAACCAGTGTGAAATTGGTATAGCTACATTGAATCTGCTACATGCAACTGCAATATTTCACACCAGCTGAGGATCTAAGTATACATGCATAAGTGAGGGAAAAATATGTTTTCATCAGGAATAATAATGCTGCAGAACACACAGCATCTTGGGCTGAGTAAAACAAATTACAAGTTCATAAGAAATATCTGCTTCTAATTGAGTTTAAGGCACTAAATAACCACTGTCTTCTAACAGAGAATCAGATTCATGGTGGGTATCTCTGCATTAATTAGGAATAAGACTGTCACACAGATTTTAATGAAATAAAGTTATGTCTGTGGCTTCTCTAGGATATTAAAGTCAATTTATCTGAGGAAGACAAGTAATGGCTGGCTTTTTCTTTTTGTAGGAATTGGAGCAGTTCATTGAGGAAGGTAGCAGGAGTTAGCACTGTCTGAACAAGCTCTTACCTGTTAAGGTACAAATTCTGAGAGCCTCAATTACCAAGATGGAATTGCAGAAATCCAGCAGGCTGATAGAACACAACACAGATTACTGCAATCACACTAGAGCACAGTGTACCTTGTGGCTGTGCGCGTAA
>VFFE01007079.1:1290775-1351754 GCA_008921705.1 Burhinus oedicnemus
TTCAACCAGTGTGAAATTGGTATAGCTACATTGAATCTGCTACATGCAACTGCAATATTTCACACCAGCTGAGGATCTAAGTATACATGCATAAGTGAGGGAAAAATATGTTTTCATCAGGAATAATAATGCTGCAGAACACACAGCATCTTGGGCTGAGTAAAACAAATTACAAGTTCATAAGAAATATCTGCTTCTAATTGAGTTTAAGGCACTAAATAACCACTGTCTTCTAACAGAGAATCAGATTCATGGTGGGTATCTCTGCATTAATTAGGAATAAGACTGTCACACAGATTTTAATGAAATAAAGTTATGTCTGTGGCTTCTCTAGGATATTAAAGTCAATTTATCTGAGGAAGACAAGTAATGGCTGGCTTTTTCTTTTTGTAGGAATTGGAGCAGTTCATTGAGGAAGGTAGCAGGAGTTAGCACTGTCTGAACAAGCTCTTACCTGTTAAGGTACAAATTCTGAGAGCCTCAATTACCAAGATGGAATTGCAGAAATCCAGCAGGCTGATAGAACACAACACAGATTACTGCAATCACACTAGAGCACAGTGTACCTTGTGGCTGTGCGCGTAAGGTACAGATAGCACTTAAATAAAACACTCAGCAAAAACATTTTTCTCAGATACAAGCTCCCAAATATATTTACCTTAATATATTTGGCTAGATGGAAATGTGCTTACCAGCATAGCTTGAGACAACTAACGCCCCACATCCTGTGTTGCTGAACACCACACTAAAAACTTAAAACTAAGTGGGAGGCTTTTAGCTATCCTAGTCCAAAACCAAGACTGCCAAGCCCTGCTTAGCACCTAAGAATGCAAACATCCAAGTTTCTGTGACTGGACATGACAGCTCTCAAGTGCACTGAGCAGTTCAGCAACTATAGTGACCAGCAAGCTACAACAACTAAAAGTTTCCATCTCTTTTCACCTGCAGGCCCTCACTGGACCAATCCTCATGAAAAACCACATAAGAGCATACTGGTGTTACCTTAACCTCTCAGTCTTATCTAGTGTTTCAGTGATGAAAGCCCTCATTTCATACACATTAATTAAAAAATCAGATCCCCCCCCATGATAAGAAACATGAATCTCCAAATTAAAGCTTTAACTAAAAATAATTAATTTTTTAATGAAACACATTAGGTTCCTCTTTTAGCTCTCATCAGAGGTAAGGCTGATGACAGCATGCACCTCAGTCTGTCACTGCTATCAAATGTCTCCTTGACCACTCCAGCCCCAAGTCTCCCAGGTAAAGTGGAACTGACGCCTATTCTCCGCACAGCCTTTCAAACACAGAGGTTTCTCTTTTTCCACCTTTCACACCACCAGTTTCAGCACAGATGATGAATTTTAGTTCTTCAGTCACTACAGAACAGAAGACCAGAGACGTTTCACAGTATGGCCCTGCGTACCCTGTGCGGCCTTTTCAGAAGTGTTGTCAGCTTGTGTTTGAAAACACAACTGCAGAAGTTCACTCTGACTACTTCAGCGTAATAAGGGCTGTAACAAGACAAAAGCAATAGCTAGTGTTTTGATACAAACAGGATTTTAATTCAATCCAAGTGTTTTCTGTACAACAGAAAGGTTTTATAAAAAAAAAGAAGTGTTACTGCAGTTGCCAGAACACGCACAAAAACAAGTTTCTGAACCCTAGCGCTTCAGGAAGCCAAGAATTTTTTTGAAGAAACAGCCACGCAAGGTATTGTTATAGATGTTATAATCCTGGTTTGGATCAGTTTCCACCATGTACAACTCTCCTGCATGGACATCCTTAAAGTCAGCACTGAAGTTGTTAGGATAAAACCGAACCCATACAGTATACCTGTAGTCAATTGTACGCATGGAATAGCCCATGATTCTGATGTCTTTCAGCTTCGGCTTGTCAGAGTTCCACTGAGGAGTGTCTGCAGGCCGGGGATATTGGCTGAAAGCAACAGATTCATCATTAAAACACCTGTAAGGGTCATCACACCCATTCTTCTCTTCCTCCACCTTCTCTTCAGAGGCATTAAAATACCGGACAATGCTTGCCCCCTCAGTGCACAGTGCAACATGAAACGAAGTCTCTGGGCACGCAGGAGGAACTTGCAGGCCAGCAAGTTCAGCAAGCGTTGAAAACAGAGAAACAAGCTCAACCACTTTTTTGCGTCGCCCTAGAAGAAACATCAAAACACAGGTTATGGAACATGATGGTTTGACAGACACTGGTAGAACATTTTAGAAACTTATTCTGATAATTAAGTTGGTGTTTTACTGAAAGTGCTTTATACTGGATTTGTGGGGTAACAAAATCAAGATAATTAAGGTGTGGCAGTTAGCTCTGAAGGTGCTACTCTATGCAGTTATGATGTATTTTTAACAAGAACATTTTTGCAGTTATGTTTCTCAGATGCGCAGCCTTCAAGACAATAATAGTCATTACTTTGATAAAGAACTCTTCAGAAAGACAAAGCAAATTCCGTGTCAGTAGTTTAACACAAGAGTGCCTCCTTCAAAACAGTTTCTAATGCCACCATTTTAAGTACAGATGCTACACAGAGAATGTTCACTCATCACTGTTGGAAAGACAGCAGCCGCCACTACAAAAGGTAGGTCAAGTATCCTTTTAGGCATCTAAACCCCACAAAAATAAACCGCCTGCTGTGATAACACAGACATCTAGCTATTCACACTAAAGCAGATCTAATCAAAGCAAAAGTTTGTGTCCGAGGATTCTCTTCACCATCTTGTTCCTCATTAGTAGAAGCAGCACAGTCAATGATACTGACTCAAGCTGCCTGTAGGCAAAGTATCATTACATCCCCACTTCTCCTTTACATATATCCACTGCAAACAAAAAATGAATGCTGGAAATTTACCTTGAGGTACCACGCCTAAAATATGACTAAAAGGGTCAAGGTAGGGGAAGACCCTCTCTCCTTGACTAACAGAGGAAGTTGTCATTCCTGGTACATAAAACATCAGCGGCACGCGGGTAGCGACATCAAAATTGCTGTATTTTGCCCATTCACCATGTTCTCCTAGGGACCATCCTAGATGACAAAGAATACAATTCAGAGCAGACACTGGGTTGTAATTCAGTAGTCATTTCTTTTTCACTGTAAACTGACTCCAGCTGTTGAAGTCACTAATCTTATCAAGGTTATATTAAAAGGCAAACAACAATCTGTATTTAAATATAACAGGATTTTTCTCTTATGTGAAAGCTATTTCAACAGCCACTTAAGTCTTGCAACTTGATACTTTTTTATTAAGGAAATAATTACGCCCTTCCTTATTTCCCCTACTCTAGATTAGAATTAGGAAATCAGCATTAAAACAGCAGAAAAGAGGAACTGGGGTGTGTCACAGTGCCTGCAAGAGTCTCCAGATCGATTCCACAAAGCACTCATTTAAGTTTTGGGCAGCTGCCAGCTCTCCAATACTCCTGTTAACACTGTAACTGAACATCCCTTGGAGCCAAGGCTGCTATCTATGACAGACTGCCATATCAGGATGTTACCCCTGAGGATGCAATAGAGATCAAAACTCTTTAGCCCTCCTCTTCCTCTTGCAAGAGATGCCAACATGACTTCCTTCCAGGCAGATTTATTGCCAACTTCACTTTGGGGGAAGACAAAGAAGTTCTATGACAGCTATGTTAACACATGATTTTTTTGGATCGCTTTGCTAGCCGCGGTACTGGAAACACCAACTGTTCACAGTTAACCACAGCAAGGAAAAGAGGAATTCAGTTTACAACGGGAAGTCAAGTCAAAGTAGCAAGTCAGAAGGAACATCTAGAGTCACTTCAGTACCAGAAATATTCATCCCATTGCTCTACAACTCCTAAGGGCTTGTTCATACACACACACACTCACAGAACCCAACCCAAATTAAATAAATATGTGACTTTAAATTGATTTACTTAAGCCATATTCTAACTGTTTTAAGTCAGCTAAGCCATCCCCCAATTAAAGGGATCACAGGGGCGGTGGTATTTTAATGACTATTAGAGTATTGAAACAAACATTAAATGCTTGAGGTATTTGACCCACGACTCAAATTCAGTTTTTTACCACCAGGATCCAGAGTGTGCAAGACCTCAGTTACAAGGGGGGAGCCATATTGCTATCAGTTTAGATGTTCTGCAAGCAGCAATGACAAGTGCAAGAAAACACACTTCAGCAGTTAATGAGAAAGCCTGTCACCCACTGTACCAGATGGCTCTCTACAAATTGTAAAGGGGGAGGAGTGGTCGCTATCCTTTCACAGCACCATTCCCAGCAAGATTCACTCCTTGGGTAGGAGGTGGGAATGCAGCAAGTGTCCTGGCAGACAGTCTCATCACTCACTAGCAAATCCTCAACCTGATTAAAGAGAGGTGCCTGCAGGGGGACAGAACTGTGCAGCCACAGAAGCCTGCAACCGTCCATTTAATTAGAAACAGACTAGCCAGATATACAAGGTACAGTAGCTCTGCTGTACATTATATTAACACACACTTGATTAATATGCCAGCACTGAGTTGCACAATTAAGTTATTAACAGTGAGCTGGAGAAAGATTTAAATGCTTACCATGATCAGCCGTAAAAACGACTATCGTTCTACCTGAGAGTCCTACATCATCCAAAGCATTCAAGAGCAGGCCAACTTGCATATCCAGGTAAGAAACTGCTGCATAATAGCTCTGACGAATCTGACGCTGCAAGTTAAGAGAATGGGAGGGAAAAAAAGTTAGCTTTTCCCCAGACACATACACACCGGAGAACCAGTGGGTGGCTGTGTAAGTAAAGGAACTAAAGGATTTTACTTGTAAAGCTTTATTTTTTAAGTGTCTGTAGCATGATTAATGTCCCAGAAAAGGTAAACAGGGAGGGGGCAGTTAGAAAATTCTGTCTGTCTCCCAGAAGTTCTTTCAAGCAAGATCTTGCAAACCAAGCACTTCTGCTTCTCTCAGGGTCCAGCCAATGCACCTTATTTTGGCACAAGCACTGGAAAGTCAATGAAAATCTTGCAAAAGACGACACACTGAGTGGTGACTTGAAACAAACAGATTCAGATAATGAAAACAAATACAACACTGGTAGCTGCTACATACATTCCCTTATATACAAACGAGGAGCACATACTGCTGTGCTAGTTGATAGCAGATCTCTTCCTCCCCGCCCGCACTAGCCTGACCGCAGTTACAGCGAAGGTTTGCCTACAAAGCTGGAGGTGACAGCATGCAAAGCAGGGAATTCACAGTATTTGCAAACTGTCAGGTGCTGAATACCTGGGAACATCTAAAAGCAGCCGACTGCTCCCTTGCATTGAACAAGTTAAGGCAGTTTAACTTCAGTGTACTGTACTGACAGCTTACCTGAAAGTCATCTGGAAGTGGTCCATAAGGGAAACTAACGTTTAATGCTTTCACATCATCCCTCTGTCTGATATCTGTCCAGGGGTTGTACGCCACAGAAGGTAATTTCTCAGGCACCCAGGGATCTGGGGCTAACGTGATGTTATCCAAGGGGTATAACTTGAGAAATTCCTTTAGAATACAAACAGACATAAAGATTACCATCACCACTAAGGTCTGTTGTAAACCTGCTGTTGTAAAGCAGCAACTGTTTCCCCCTCACATGACCCTTTACTACTCTTACAGTTTACAAGGCTTCACTCTCCCTCCCCCAGAGCATAAAAGTCAGCAATACTATGCTAGTCAGCCCCAACCAATTCCTGAAAAATACTGAGTTAGTAAGCCTCCTGTATCTCAAAGCAACACTGAAATAAAAGGTCCAACATCACTTCCTCTGAATTGAGTAGAGTTTTGCCACCAACTCAAACAGGGAATGGAGTACAAGACCTTGTAAGGCCTCATTATGTCATACTCCACCAAGCTGAACACTATCTCCATGCAATAGCAGTCCCTACTATGGTGGTAGAAGCCTGGCTTTCGGCTGAGTGGTCACAACTCATTAAACATTTTGAAACGCAACACAGGCAACTGCTAAATTTACATCAAACCAAGGCTAGTTTTCAGCTTGCTTTCCAGAAACAGTAGCAATAAAGCACTTGTGGAAACAGCTTTGAAAAACAAAAGCAACGCTTGTCTAATCCTCACCTGCGGGTACCTCAGTGGAATATGTGGTTTGTGGTAACCGACAGCCAGGAAGAATTTTTGCTTGTTGGCTTTCATAACATTCAGTAAGCGTATGGCCTCTTCAGTGCTCTGAATATCAGGAAGAGTACCACCGGGCATTTCTGTTACGTCCACTGGGCACACCAAGTTAGCATAAAGTTTTCCATCTTTTCCCCTACAAGTCTTCAAAAAAAAAAAACAACCCAAAACCCAAAACTTAATTAAGTAACTTAACTTCTGCAAAAGCAAAGAAATCCTCTGTCCCTTAACTTCCAAACCAATTTGTTTCTCAATCCTTCTACTGAGAAAAGACTGTAGATTGGATACAAAAAGGAATTTCATAATTTCTATGAACACTAAAGGCGCTGAGTACATTGATGACTGAGCAGACAGCTTCAGGAGTTGAAGAATGCAACTTCCATGCCTATGGAAAAGCAAAATCCTCTCTAAAGTTGGGCAGAAGATAAAACGCAGTCATTCAGGAAAACACACAACTTCTATGAATAGAAGCTCTGACCTACTGGCAAGAAGGTAGAATTTGGTTACACTATATACATGCATTTTTACTCCTCCTGATCCCAAGAGCTCATAGAAAGCTGCCTGGAAGCTACTTAGTTTCTGAGCAAATGCCAGCAGTGGCTGATGTATAATCAGTGAAGAAAGATAAATTAGATTAAATGGTTCCCAGGGACAGGTGGCCTCAGCAGGGCGTTTGGGAGAGTTGCTAAATGAACATAAAGAAAAGTATGTCATGGATGCAAACACTGTTGTTGCTAAACCCAGTCTTCTTCAGCAGTAAATGCAAGAACAAAGCATCGCCAAGGCTGTCTATAGCCTCACGGCTGGAGCTCCTAGCTTTGCAGTGTATAGACTCCAGCACATAATGCTATTGCGATGTTTGCATAAATGTAAACCAGATTCTTTTGGGCCACACTTAAGAGTAACAAGCGTTCTAGAAAACTGTATCAGATTATAAAGTTTCAATTATGACCTCCACCCACTCAGCCCTGAGCTCTTTATTGAATTGATTTAAGTTCACTAGGCCTATTGACAATGCTTTGTCACTCAGCAGAACAAGATTGCTGTGGCAGTTGACAACTGCACTTTTCAGATAAAGGAATTCATGACCTAGACACAAATGAAGATCACTTTCTTGCAAGTACTTTTGTATCTCAGTAACTTAAGTTTCCAAATACAAATTTAGAAATACTTAAAATATCTGCAGCATGGGCACATGAATTAAGATGACACACAGGCCTTCTTTTGGAGGACTAAGAAACAGAGTATCAAACCAGCTAGTTGTTTCCCTGCACAAGGTTGCAGTCTCAAAAACCAGAGTATAGTCTGTGCTTGACACAAAAAACTTGGTTATATCCTGAAAACCTTTCTTTGTTAGGGTCACACTTGCCTTATCATTTTCATACTTTTCAGTTGAAGGATGAAAGGGTGGAATGGACCAACTGTATGGATAGTCATCACTGTAGTTGGATGAAACCCCTGAAAAGGGTAAAGACATTAGAAATGCTCTAATAGTTCACTGAACCAGGAAGAGCTCAAACACAAGTTTAACTTGTTTTCAGTTTGGGTTTTGTTTTGTTTTTTTAAATATGCTAAATGATAAACATTTCAAATGATCTTTGACAACTGAGACAAAGAAAACCAAGAAATAGAAGTCAAAAAGTCTGAGAGACATTTTTCCCTGAAATACACCTTTTACTGGCAAGGGAGACTCAAGCCTTTTGCAAAACCTTACTTCAGGGAATAGCAGCAAAAAAAACCACCAAAAAACCAGGATTAATAACAGTCTTCATGTACATCCTTAATTAGCTTTACTATCAACTGGAAGTTCATATATCCACACAAGTTCAGTTCTGGGGTAAAGAACTACCAAAAAGAGGGTCAGTATTACAGTATTTTTCAAGTCAGTAGTGTTACTGCTTTTTAACTAGTGAACTAATTTCCTGTTTAATTGGTAGTATTAGTCATACACTCTTTATCTCCTGATCCAGACAGCCAGCCTATTATGAAACATGAAATGTGTATATGCAGAACTAAGACAATGAAGCTGTTCAGCAATTTCATCGTCAGCAGATACCTAACTTCTAGACATATTTTTAGAATGTTAAGACATTTATTCCCACAATCCCTAGACAAGGCGTGAAAATATTCATTAGATAAGTCATCTAATATATTCATTTCTAATGCCTTAAGATTTAAAATTAAGATTTAAAGACAACCTACAACCATCATACAATTTGGCTCATGATTATGATTCAGGTAGTCAATATGCACAAGAATCACACAGTCGATACTTAAATGTAAAGTCTGCTTGTGAGAATATACATGTTAAGCATGTGTATGCTAAGCAGAGGACAATTCAGACCATACCAGGATGAAAAACTTTCCCCACAGACAGCGTCGTGTAGCCGTTCTCCTTGAAATACTGGGGCATCGTGGAATAGTTTCCTGCATGTACTCTCCAGTAGGAGTAGAAATCATACAGTCGGGTAGTATCAGGTCTGCGTCCAGTAAGAAACGACACTCTACTGGGAGCACAGACGGCTTGCTGAGGAGAGAGCCAGCCAAAAAGAAAATCAATTTGGAACAAAAAGCAAAACACATGTACGAACCGACTTAGGTGTAGCTGGGCAAAACATCCAAAGGCTCAGGAACTGCAGTGAAAGAGTTTCACATCACTTCAAGCTGGAACAAACAACATCCTTATTAAGAATATCAATTCCCAATTGCAAGCTTTTAGCAAGATATACATTTACCTATCTTTAATTTTTCCTCAAATAACCAATTCCTAAGCACTAAAAGCTTTGGTTATGCAGCTAGTAGTGGGAAAAAAAAAAAAGTCAGGTTGCGTTAAAGACAGTACTTTTGAAACCTAGTAACTCACACTCACACAGAATTAAACCGAAGTGGCAGATGGACTGTGCTGACAAAAGCCCAAAGTCTAGTTGATCTGGACTGCCTTAAGAATAGTGAAAAGGATAAACATATGGAAGGTCCAGGTTATGGTCCAAAGGCCTCATCAATTCTGTTTCAGACTGGCAAGGGCCAAGAGTTGGTGCTTTAGAATCCTAATGCCTAGTCAAAATTAGACTCAAACTTCTCATTTCTCAGCAGAGAGAAACACGGGAATGTAGGTGTCCTATGCAAAGTATTTAAGTAAAAAGTAATTAGTGAGATTTTGAGTCTTGTATTTTAGAGTGATGCTTACCATGCAAGCTGCCCCTTCATAAGTCTATAGAATAGGTTTCCTCAAAAGTGAAAAAGTAAAAACCAATCTTTTATAAAGAGTATAAAAAAACAATTCTAATTTAGTAAAACAGCCTTTTTAAGCAGCATTTTGCTGCTTACAGTGAAAATGTTTGAGTGACATTACACTCCTCCAAGGGCTACACAAATATCAGCATTCAAATGCCCAGTTTTCCTTTTTCTTTCCTTAGTAAAGATAGGTTCATACAGTGCAGTTCAGCCCAACTATTTATTTTCTACTGGAAATACTTAAGGTTAATAAGTACTTGCTTTTTCCAGTGGTCTGCCTAACACCTACTGTGATAAAATCAGTAATTATTTTGCATAGAGAAAACATTTTTTATCTCACCTGTGCATATGCATTGCTGAACACAATACTTTGAGAAGCAAGTTGATCAATGTTTGGAGATTTCACCAGCTTATCTCCGTAACAGCCCAAAACAGGACGCAGATCATCCACAACTATAAACAGGACATTCATGCCGTCTATGAAGAAACAGAATTAGGAATATATTAACATGAGGTTCAGAAAGTAGAGGTTATTTTATGCAGATGTCTTTATCAGTTTCCAAGCCTGAAGTGTACTTACAAGGAAAAATATATAGAAGCAGCAAGAACATCTAATATCTTTATAAGGAAATGTAAATACTGGGATTAATTCCTTCAACATACAGGAATTCTTATTTGGCCTAAACAGAACCAGAGTGGTTTTCCCTTCCCTTCCTATTTCATTGCTTCCTCGCACGGTATTTTCTTCAGCTGCCTTCAGATGCCTACAGAAAGGTGGTGTGAAATAAAGAGGTATTTTATAGTTCTACCTACTACTGAATTCTACAGCCTACGAGCTTTGAGAGGGGTAAAACGCAGAGACTGCTATGCTATATAGTCCTGCTCCAAACAAATAAAAAGAAAACATTTTTTTTTTAAAGTTACATATGTATATATATTTAAAACGCCCTCTTAAGGTGGCAAGCTGTGTTATGGCTCAAACAGCGTGCAAACCGCTGAAGGCGTTTGAAGCCCGCACCCTTCCCAGCGGCAGACGGAGCTTCGTCCGCGCCCTGCCCGAGTCCACGGGCGGAGCGCCGGGGGCCGCGGCCAGGGCCCGCCGGGCGCCTCCCCGCAAAGCCGGGGCCGCTGCGGGGATGGGACGGGACGGGGGCCGCAGCCGGCCCGGCCCGGCCCAGCCCAGCCCCGCCCTCGCCTCCCGGCGGAACGAGCCCCGCCCGGGGCCCCGCCGCACCTCCGGGCCCCGCCGCTGCCCCACGGGTGCGGAGCCGAGGGGTCGCCGCCGCCTGCAGGGTGAAAGCGTGGCGGGGCAGCCCCAGCAGGCAGAGGCAGAGCCAGGCGGCCGCCGCCATCTCCCAGGGAGGCACGGAGGGCGGGCAGGCCGCCTTCAGACCCTCCCCGGGGGCGGACCCCGCCGCCGGTGCGGGCCCGCTGCCAGCCTTTAACCCTCTCCGGTCCGACGGGCTCGGCCGCCGCCGGGAGGACGCCGTTCCCCCGGGCGCCCACGGGGTGGCGCCGCGGCCCCGCGCAGGAGCTCGACGGAAGGCGCGGGGAGAGCGCAGCGGAACGGGCGGGTCCAGCCGCAGAGGGCTCGGGAGCGCTGGCGGCTCCTGGCCGCGTCCGGGGGTCTGGGGGCGCTTGCGGCAGTAGCTCCCTGGGAATGGGATTCTGACAATTAACGGCATTCTGACAATTATTTCCTTCTCATGCAAATAACGTTGGGGGACGGGGAAATCCAGGTTTAGTGTTTAGAGAAGCGGTCACAGAGTCGTACTTTAATCCTATTTGTTAATCAGTTCTAAAGCTAACACTTAACCTTTGGCCTTTAAACACGCACCGTATTTCCAGAGTCAGCTCAAGACCGAGCGAGGTGCGGTTCCTGCAGGCTGCTGGTGAGGACACGCTCTCCGCAGCTGTGCGCGTCCCCAGTATCGGTGTTTTGCCCGCGACTTGCCATTTGTGAGACCCCAGAGTCAGCTGGGGGGGCTCGGCTATTTACCGGCGGCAAGGCTCCCTGCCCCGTGGCTCTATGGCTGGCAGGGCCCTGCTTTCAAGACAACTGACCTCTTTTTTTCAACTGGACTGTTGTAGCGGTCTAGGGGGCCAGAAGAGGACAGAGAAGTGCTGATCACTTTTTTGACCAATCCTTCGAAGACCAGTCTTGGCTTTACCGGACAGAAAAGCTGCATGTTGTCCCTTCCCTGTAACATTAAAAGTCTCAGGAAAAACTAGTTTTATAAAAAGCTCTGAAATTTTTCACGGTTTCTATCGTTAACTGTGGAGGAGAGAATAGATTTATTGCTGGCATTCCTGTACAAAATAAACTCACTGTTAACTATATGGATACTTCCCAGTCTGCAACTGTAAGATTACCAAAGACCAAGATGGTATAATGAAGCTGCTCACAAGAAAATTATAGAAGAATTTAAAGACCATAACTATGTAGTCTTAAACATTTAACAAGCGGGTAAAGTGATGACAAATATACCAATATTGAAAATACCAAGACAACTTTTTACCCGCTTGCATGTGAAAACCACTATGACAATGGTACCTGTGATAGCATGTGGATTTTTCTTTTTTAGCAAGTGTTAGGCACTCCTTTGACTACAAATGGCAGATTAACAGTGAAATGTACTGGCAGATATCAATGTCTTTAGGATCAGACTATTATAAAAAAAAATAACTAGGGAAAAAAGCCTCCATTTACAGAAAAGCAATGCATCTCTAATGGAATCTTTTCTTTTTTTTTTTTCTGTGCTTCAGGACTGTATCAGTTGCTCTTTCTTACTAAAATTAAAATGTTGGCAGCATGAGTTCTGAGACAAAAATGCCCTAATTCATCACTTTTTTTTTATACTGAGGACTAGCATATGGAAAGAAAATCGATAGCTGAGTGTGAAAAGTTCAGATAGCAGAGCCGGTAGGTGGATTAGTCCTTCTGTGCTGCTGGGTTTGTGCAAATTGTGGTACTTCTGCAACTTTGAATTTATCTGCACTAAGGGAAATTGCTGTGAAAAGTCGTACTGTCCAGACTTTCCTAGATGCTCCTCTTTTTTTCCCTCCACCTAGAAATGTTATTCAAAGGGAATATAAAGATTTTGAAGGCTCGTCTGGATTTTTGCATACCCTATCACTCAGAAACAGGGCAGCAGATGTACCAGATGCGATTAATTCACAGCAATGTCCCATGCATAAACAGCACAAAGCACACACAAAACTTGAAGCCTTCTCGAGATACTGGACGTATTGTGCATGTGCACATCAAATGGAGAACACAGTTGATAGCCCAAGCTCTCCTGGGGTAGGTTGGATCTCCCGCAGGCTCGCTGTGTTGGTGGCTCATGCAGTACATGCAAGGCACAGTGCACTTTGTACATTTGTGCAAGTTCTCGGTGCGTGTACATGTGACACAACCCAGGCACACCAACCATACTGCACATGTATTAAAGTACGTGTGCGATGGAGAATATGAAGCAGAAACAGAGAAAACTATGTGTCTGGAGAATCCGAAGCAGAAGTATAGGAACTTTACCCTAAAACCACCATGGAATTCCTATCAATATTCCCCAAATTGGTGGCTTCTTTTACTGGAGCAGGTATCAATGCTTAAAACAGAACCACCTCAGCCAGAAGCAGCTTTTTTCTCACCTCTGAAGAAGATGACAGAACTATGAAACTGAATTCAATCTAAAAATTTTTGTAATGCAAGACAGCTATTTTGTTAAAAGTACCTACAGGAATACTTCAGATGAGAGCAGATTTACTGGAAAAACTACAAAAACCAGGAAGTGTAAGCCAATTAAGAAAAACATACAATTCATCAGAGTTAAGCATTTTCAGATGTTTGCAAACAGTACTGAATGCCTTAGTTTCCTATAACTGGTTTGCTTTGCTGACTCTTTAAAAAAATGGGATAGAAAATAGCCTGTTTCTCTGGTCTATAAAGAAGCATATCTGAGGCTTGAAATAAGCTGTGTATGCACTCACCATAAACTTACCAGGAACACTGGCTAAAATGGTCTGTCACAATCCTGTTGTTCAGAGGGATGTGTGGTTCAAAAGTCCAATACATTATGTATTACACAGCGTGTGCATACACACTTAAGCACATATACTTTCTCTAAACTATTACAGTGAAGTTTATTTTTATGTGGATCTTACACTTTCTTTCTACACACACTGGAAATGCTTGAATGAAATGAAGAACCCTGTTACTACAAATTCACATGACATGCAATCAGCTCATGAATATTATTCAGTGTATTTAATGACTGCATATTTTGGAATTAATTTTGTGTATAAGCAGTGTATCTCACAGGTATCAGCAACTCTCCTAGCATAGATCAGCTGCTGGAAATGTATTGAATAGTGCATCCCCAAGTGACACTTCTCTTCATTTGGAGGCTTTTTATGGAAAAAGCCAAGGAATTATTTTGCTATTGCACATGCATTTAATTACCCTAATGCTTGCCTCTCTCAAATGCAAGTATGTTAAATGGTACTTGATATGAATTTCCTGGTTTGTCTAACATGAGTATTTAGCAATCATCTTAAGTTCAGTCCATTAGAAGAACAAATTACACAGAAAAAATGTTTTTCAAACAGCACACAAGTTCTGATGCTAAAAAGCAAATTGGAATTATGCCAGGTGATCGCAGACACTGAAATCACAGCCCTAATAGTATGTCTTTGACAAACTGGTCCCACAGCTTAGATGTCCACTCCACCCCGGATGTATGGGCATTCGAGCTGCCTGTCATTCAGCTCCTGAACTAAACCACTGCTGTATTGGGTGTGATGAGTCAGGACTGTAATAGGAAAGGTTAAACCTAAACCTTGCCTGCACTGGAGATACTTTGTACAACACTTGCCATTCTGCTCTAAGTCCCAGAAGCCCTTACGAATGTCAGCCTCCTCCACCTACCACCACCACTGAGTATCAAATCTGACAATTTGATAGCTTAGCAATATGCTGAGGCATATATTGAAGGTTTGGGGGTCTACAGTAGTATTCGTACAAGTGTTAGTAATATAGATGAGCCCACCAACATAACAGCTAAGTATCTTAAAATCAACTATTTTCTATGACAGACCCACATTAAGACATGCTTAAAATTCAGCACAGCAATATTTTAAGTGGGAAAAAAACTATTAATGCACCTCTTTTAAGAAACGTCTATCTGTACCCATAGTAGATCTTATAAAGAGCATTTTCATACCTGGGGATGCTTTCCAAGAAAGTTTCCGCATGTACACTTTCTGTTTAAAGGAGGATCTCATCAGTTTCATTTGGAAAATGTACTTCTTTAGGCTTCAAACTTCTTGAGCCAAAACCCAAGAAACTAACAGGTTGCAGTCTCTCAAGTCAGCATCTAATATGTTATAAAGAAATGAATGCAATAATTTTATTTTCCTTTACAAAATATGTGATCAACTTGGCTTTCTCTGCTGTTTCCCTATGCTTCAAAATGGCTTTGATCCTCTTCTCTTGGATGGAGGACAATAACGTGCCAAGGAATAGCTTCCAAAATGGGAATCAAAACTAATATTAAGATTTGCAGGTTTTCATGTTCTTTGTTTCCTCTGACAAGGAAGATAAAGTGTGTTTTTAAGACTAAGTGAATATGGTCAGGCAATATAACATAACCCAAGTGTTGAGCTCTGCCTAGAAAGGATGTCTTGGCTCTTCATGTATGTAACCTGTCCTTGCACGTGTCCCCCACTGATTTCACCAGAAGTTGCATTTGGCTCAAAACAATAACTGCAAACACCACGTTAGATTCATTACCAAGTCTAAGGATTTTTTTTCTGCATCTCTCTGTAATTCTAAGAAAACAGGTTTTCACAAATAAATGGTTGGGCGCTGGGATCAGTTCACTCAAACTCTCAAACAGCGATGCTGTTTTCAATCAATCAATATAACTAATCACAAATAGATTATAATTTATTTCTCATGCGTTATAGAAAGTATTTGACTAATCACTACAGGAAGCCTCTGACTGGCAAATGTATTTATCCCTAAAGTGATTTTTTTCAAAAAAGCAGTTTTCCTTTTTGTTTTACAGACTGATGACATTTATTTCTGTACAAGTTGCTATGAAGAAAATGAGAGAGAGGCCTGTTAAAAAATATTAGCACCTGCATTAATATCTGTGGCCTTCTCTAGCACATATGGTGAGAAAGTGAAATACCTATAGCAAACATGGAGCTGTCTGAACCACTGAGAGATAATGTTGATAAATTGCTTAAAAGCATTTTTATTTTTGAAAGATTCCATAGCTCTACTTTCATAACCAAAGCAAACATACTTCTAAGTCATCTGTGAACATCAGCACTCAAGGATAAGCCAAAAACATCGTATCAGAGGCATCTGCGTAGACTTTCAGTTTGTTAACATTCTTATGATAAATGGTAAGATACCATTGTAGTCTGTCCTTGCAGTCTAATCTGCAGAGCTATGGACTAAAAAATACATTGTAGGCCTTAGATAATACATTCCCAATCCAAAAATACTCATTATAAGCCTTCATTTCATATACAGCCAGTTCTCCATTGCTGAAGTGAGTCATGCAGACCTGCTCACCTGCAGCACGCTCTCCCTCTCCCCCAACTCCTAGGTTGGTCATCTCTCACAATGAGTTTTCCCAAGCACATGTACTATCAGAGCTGTTTCTAAGATACTATTTAGACTGACTTCAGAGTACTGGGCAATAGGTAAGGCAGGTGCTGTTACCACCACCAAAAGCAATGAATCAAAGGCACACCTCAGTCAAGGTTTCTCCCATTTCCTGTTTGGCCTATAAACGTGGCAAATTAGATATTACCAGCTCCATCTCTGATGTGCTGGCCAGAGAAGAGATGGGTGGATTGAGGAACTGGAGTTCTTCCTGAGCCTCCCTCCACCCATTTCAGGAAATGTGCCTACAATTCAGGTAATGCTCAAAGTAATCACACTGTCCCAAGTGCTTAGTGAGGGCAGGCAATCACACTGCAGCGTAGCCCCTAAGAAACAACTTTCATGCACATAAGCATCGACACAGGCAATTTCTCAAGTTACATGGTGAGTACAATAAAGAAATAAGGCCTGCAAACAGTAAAGCCTGTGTAAACAAGATCTCATGTAATACTACTGAATTCTTTAATGTGGGTATCTGGCAAGGACTGGTCTATTATGCAAAGACTTACAAACTCTGTTTTGTTTGCTATTCTGGACTAACAGTTGCTGCAGATTTTAGAGGGTATTTTTGGATGGCATCCTCAGTGTAGTTGCAAAACACAGTTGTTACAAAAATAAAAAACAATCTGACCCCCATTTATTGTTAATAGTGAAATCTAACCAACCCTCTATTCCCCTTGTTACAACTGCCTTAGAGGGGAAGTGAACAAGCTCATCAGTATTCAGGTATTGCTAACAGGGAGGTCACCTTCTTCTGTTAAGCAACTCTCCATTTCAAACATTAAAACCTTGCAATTAGTAATTTGACAAGGACACCAAAGTATACAGCTACTTTGCTCCGACTAAGGTGATGTTTTCTGTAGTGTCATTCTACTTACAAAGCATGAGAGGAGTGACTCCTGAGAAGACACAGATCCTGCCTCCCATATACGTGACATTGTGGGATGCAAAGCAAGTGTCACGAAGGCGGAAGCATAGGGGAGGATAAGCAGGGATCTGTAATTAGGCAGAGCAAGCCAGAATTAAAAATTGCTCAAGGTTAGGATAAAGCCTTTTAGAAATTACCAAGGACTTGCTACTCTTTAGGGTTCTTTTAATGACACTTTTTATCATGCATGACTAAAACAGAACAGTAGTAAGACCAAGAGGCGTAGAACTAGCAATTGTAATAGTGAGTAACAATGTCTTTCGACAGGATCAGATTCTTCCTTTCTCTACTATCTCCTTTTTTCATAGTTCACCTTAGGGAACAGATCTGTGAGGTAGAAGATGCAGAATTACAAAAAAATTTTTGCTCACAGCCACTGTAGACATTTCTTGCAGTACTCTGAGTTTACTGTGTACACAGTAGGAGACTGGTTCTGTTACTATGCCAGTAGTGTCAAAATTCTGATTCACAAGACCGTACAAGCTGATCTACAGCTACCCACGAGTAACACTGTTTCGTGTGCTGAAGATGGCCTGTACCTCCAGAAGCATCCCATCAATGTGCCAGATATGACCCCAGTACACAACAAGCTCCACAGCTGGCTTTCTGGTCCACCAGAAGAAAAATTACTGACAACCACATTTCCACAACAGTCACTTTCCCAATTCAATATGTAACAGATCAAGATACAATCCACAATGTATTGAGAAATTGGTACTACCCTGAGTATGACTACAGGATGGAATAGCTTGTGTCTCGTTACTAAAATAATGATTCTGCATTTCATTCTTTTGTTAGTATAAAAGGAGACAAAACTCAAAGATTATTTCTCTCTAACCTGCATCCTCAGTCTCCTACCATAATAGCTGTCAGTGTACTGGATCCCAAAGGCCCTATGCTGAGTTTACTCAACACTTTTAAGCATGACACTTCGACAAGGTAACTAGTACTTTCTGGATAACATCATTTTCCCTTGAGTCAACGAGACTCAAAGGTGTTTTGCAGGAGCTGTTTGATGAACAGCTCAAACTAGTATGCCCTCTTCCAACACTCTTTTTCCTATAATTTGTCAATAGCATTCTATGGTCCAAAACCTTCAGGTAAAAACCACAAAGGGACAAATGTGTTCTAATATCTGTTCGTTCAAGTGAAATAATATCTCTGATCACTTTTTATGTAAAGGACTTTCACAGGTACCATGTTAATTCACAAAATGAAATTAATGAGCCACCTTTGTTTTGAAATGCTCTAGCAGCAATAACCTTTGGAAAACAGATTTGCTGGGAGGAGGCAGCCATAGTTATAGCAGGGAGCAGCAGGATATGAAAACTCCAAAATCCATCAGAAATTAACTGGAAAACCAGGGGAGTAAAACAAAGACAAAGCCCCTGCAGGTCTTAAAAGGTGAAACGGAACATAAATTGTAACTGTATAAGCATCAGCAACCAAAAATAAGTATTGATCTAGCTGTCAACTTTCATGAACACGATCATGTTACAAGCCTTCTTTTAAAAATAAATAAATAGAAACCACTTTGCACGTGGTCAGCAGAAACTCCAGCCTCAGCGGAGCAAAATTTTCTGCTGCTCCAGGCAATCACAAGGGAGGCACAGAACCAAGCTGCTAAGGAGAGAGCAGTTGTGGTCTGGTTACCCTTTCTGCAGTGCTGCCTCACAGGCAATGCTCCTGCCTGCCTTCGGAAGCTAGCAGGCCAGGGAGCGTGGAGGCAACCGGAGGCTCAGCTTTCATGCTATTTCAACACTTAGAGCACAGAAGTGTTTGTTTCTTAACTAAGATTTCATTCCTTTGATGAAAGGATGAAATTAAAGAATGGGGAGAAATGGGAGACAAGCAGATTATGGCCCAAATTGGGGTTGCTTATTTTGTCCGTCTAGAACCTCATTGTCCAAACTTTCCGTTTTCACATAACCCTATAATACAGGTTTGAATGAGCATCGCTCCTCACCACTGCTGCTGCAGGTGGAGTGGACTAGGTCCCAGGATCTCAAACAGATACCCAGTGGGTAAGGAATACAAAGTGGGGAAAAAAGGACCAGTGAAGCCTGGCTTGTACTCACACAGACACAGGGTAAGATTCGATTGCCTTAAACGAGAACATTCTTTCTCTTCCTGAAATTCCTTGACTCCTTCACAGGACACCTTTCACCTTCAGCAGCAAAAGCATACACAAGGTGAGGCTTCACTGGACAATGCCCAACTTACTGCAGGAATCCTGTGGGGAAAACCAGCATGTGATCATGTCATTGAAGATTGCTTTGCAACAGCTTGGCTGTGTGAGAATACCAATGCTTTAAAATACTTGTGTTTTTTGTAAGATATACACATGTTTGCTACAATACAAGTTAAAAAACAAATCCCTGATAGACTATGTAAAGCTGAAAGCCCAGGGAAGATAAATCACCTCATGCTATGCTCTTACTTAGTCATCCTTTGTGAGCTTGTTGGTAATCTAACACTCCCCTTTGGACCATTTTGCTGGAGCTTTCTGATTTTTCTCTTATATTTAATTTGGAGACCTCCTAGATGATTCCAAAATGTCATCTTGCTAGATCTCAGACCTGAAACCAAGGTAAAAAAAACCCAGCTCATCTCTTTGATCTTGTTCACTTTCATTCAATGTCTCCCATCCAATTTTGTTAACAATTGGCTTCTTGCTTCATGGGTGAAACATCAGAGACTTAAGTGAGTTGTATTATTTTTAGATATCTTTGTGTGTCTTTTCAATGTGGTGAGATATAAACAGCTCCTTGTCAAAGAATAAAATGCAGCAAGTAGCTGTTTAGTCTTTCATCTCTGTAAAAGCCATGTAAATTTGCCACAATCATATTAACATTTTACCTGATCCTTTTCCTTGAATACAGTGCAGAAGGAGCTATGTTCTATACAACTACTGATAAAATGAAGCCTGATTTATCATTGTCCTGCATCACTGGCTAAAGTATACGTTGCCCGATGTTACTACATCACGGTGCAAGTATTTTAACCCATGTGGTGTACTGCTGCAAATTATTACACTGCTGCAAGACATGCTGAACTGAACTCACCTCTTGTATACAAAATCCAAAACCTGTTATTTCATTTGGTGGTATTTAAGCATTTATCTTCTGCTATCTGGCTTGAATTCTAAAAGAAGCCCAGAGGAGTCATGGACAGAAATCTCATTTGAAGTCAGTGTTATCCAGACACACAGATCCTTGAGATTCTTGGAACACCCGACCTGTGTCGGTACTGAAGTTCTTAATCTGAGTAATGCTTTAGGTAAAATTTCTAGGTGCCTTTACTTAAAAAAGGAGGAACGTAAATAGTTAGAAGCTTAGTGTTTCATGCAGAACTCCCATCGGTTTCCCTAGGCATAATATGATAGGCACAGTCAGTTTCTTTAACTCACAGACTCTGTCCTTCTTGGTGAAAGGTTCCATGCCTAGTGCAATTTCCTTAGTTAAAATACAAATGTTTAGTGAAGACAAGAGCTCCTAGTTTTCTTGACAGTTGACAAGTCAGTATTTTCACATGAATTATCAGGTCAAGGTAAAGCTCCAATTGCCTTCCCTTCATAACACGCAGGACTGATCAAGTAGAGGTGGAGTGGAAGTCAACAAAAATCATAGCAAATTTAGAGAAAACACAAGCAGAGTTGTACTGCAATTTTTTAATTACTTAGAAGCTTCATGTTAAACACCTTTATATTTTTCAATTATAAGAACACAAATTATAGAATTAAATTACTTTGTGTTGGTCTAAGGTGATGGTATTAGTCAACCATATAATGAATTATATAACAAAACCATGGGAATTTTCTATCAAATATTCTATCTGTACAATGTCTTAGTTTACTGTATTAAAATTAAATGCAACATTTAAAGGTAAACCAAAGAGATGCTGTATTTCTATTATATAAACTACTTAGTGCATTTTTTCCCAATTGTAAATTTATACGATTTCTTATTAAAAAATACTGCAAATTAAATGTTCTCTTTTCTATTTATATAAGGACATTTCTGCTGCAGATGCATTTTTTGGTAACGATAAACATGAAAAATTTTAAAAATAGCAAAGAAATGTGATGCTTTGCTATTTAAAAAAACCTAAATTCTAGCCATAGAATAACCTACTGCAGGGCAGAAAATCTACACTTTGGTTAGTTGTGTTTAGAATTTGGATGACTATTATTTTTGGCAATTAAACAAGAACAAAGTGTGAGCTGAAAGAAAATATGAAAATCAGCACTGTGCTAACTTGAACAGACAAAGTTCAATAGCGATTAAAAAAACAAAACTCTCCAAGGGATGTGACAGGAATATCAATGAAGAAGTCACATAGTGACAAGTGTTTGAAAAAGCCATTAAAGGAAGCAAAAATCAAATCTCACTAGTTCCTGGATCTGTTTACTTTCAATTAATAAAGAAAATGTTACCTAAAATACTCGATGAATATAGCACGCTGGTGAAACTAACAAAATCTAAACCCAGGTCAGGTTGACCTGTGTCCTCCAAGTTAATACAAAACAGACCTCACTTTGACTTCATTTGAGTCAATAAGGATACCACCACCACTGATCTTCAGAAGAGCCATATTTGGCTCCTACTTCAGTCATCATAAAGCACAAAGCTACTGCGGGGGTAGTCTGTTGGTCACTATGTACTGAAATCTCCAATGCTGTGGAGACCTGACAAACTATCTGGCACAGGAGTTATGCCAAAAGTTAGAAACACAAGAAGAGAAAACCATGCTGCTTCAATGACAATTGAGATGTTACTGAAAGTACCCATAATTCTAAACACTCATGACACTGGCAGATGTATTAGCTATGGCACCCACAGCACGGATTTGGTATGAGAGGACGGCCTAGGAAACTTGCAGGTTGTTCTTACTGCTTTAAGGTAGATAGCATCTCTAACATCTCCCTGTGCATATGATAGCAAATATGTAGTTTATTCAGTTTTCTGTTTGGCTGGAGCTCTCTTAAACAGCCTTTGTCTCTCGGAGCTAAATATCTCTGTTGGTATCTTCCTGAAGAGGTCACTTCCTTCTTCTCTCAGAATCGTATCTCCACTGGGAAATTTATGGAACTTCCTTACATGGTTATGGGTTCAGCTGGTCCAAGTACCCTGATAGTACAATAGGGTTGAAAGTTAAACAACTGCAAATAAGAGTCATGTTTTGTGCTGGATACTATGCATGGGTTTTAAGAATAGAACATTATATTAATTTTGCCAGGACAGTATGTGTGACCTGATCCACCATCAAAGCCTAATGGAATTAAGAAGGCCTTGAAGGAAAGCATCGTCTCTGATAAATCACCATTATTAGGAGATTGACAGGATTTTTTTATAGGGCCATGATCCAATGCCTTCTTTTCCAGCTTTATTTCAACAGCTCCTAAACACAGTAGAAGGCAAAGGAGCGGCAGAAAGCTCAGGCATAGAGCATCATAAATAATGAGTAACTTTGAAGATGTGGCAAGGCAGGAAAAAGACAGATTGCATAAGAAAAGGGGCATGGAACATGACTTGTTTAAATGAGCTTCCTCTCAACAGGAAGACAAGTAATGAGTGCTGAACAGTTTAAGATGGAAAAGTAGAGTATATATAATTAAACCAGATACATCTTTTGCAGGTGATGTCAAGACATTGTGTCAAATCCTGCTTTGGCCAAATAGCTCCACAACAATGCATTTTCTACCATCCCACTGGCAGAACAGCTTATGAAATTCAGTGTTTTAGCAACATAATTTGCTTCACATCACAATCCTAGTTGGCATTAATATAAACAGCAACTTGCCGAACTACTACAACTCTACAAACAGGTTTCAGGCTGGAGGATATTAATTTAGGGGCACAACATCCAATAGACAGATGCAAATAGAATGAACTAAAGCTTTTGCCCTTACTAACTTCCCAAATAGGACACAAAACAATATTCTTACAGAAATTTTTGAAATCTAGACTGAAACTGAAGGCTCTAATTTCAAAACTAAGCAGCTGCGTGTAATGCCAGTGACAATAACATCTGTGTAGATATTAGATCATTACTGGTTTTATCTGCAAAATTACAGGCTGGTCTAAAGATTTTATAATAGATTGAGCGATCTCTTCTTTGTCAATTACCGGTCAATCTCTGTTTATTCTGTGAATAAATGTTAATAGTAAGGCCTACAGTAAAATCAACAGAAATTCAAATGGGGATTTTCAAACCTGGAGATTTGTTTTTGTAAACAATTTGATGTTCTGTCATAGACCATGAAAGATGATCCTAGAAACAGTTCATGGCTATGCTGTGAGCCACGTAAGTAAATTATTACTGAACTGCTGTCCTCCTTTTAAATGTTACTGTATTCCAGCCATCTACCAGTGACACTGGTAAAAGCAAGCAGGACATATGAATGACAACGTATGTTAGAAAGAAGTCAAGGCTGACTGTCAACAGAAAAACAAGCTTGACAAATTACAAGGCTGATTCAGGTTTTTTTTCCTTCACTTAACTTTGGCCAGTCAAGGATAGGGAACCTCCTGATTTATGTTTTTTAAGCAGAATAAAAACACAAGTAGATGGCTTATGAAAGCAGTAATGGTAGCGACAATAAAAAAGATGCTATATATGACTTTTTGAACTAATTTGAGGAACTAGATAAATGGAATGAAAAAAAAATGTCTGTTTGGTCTCCAACATAAACTATCTCAGCGGATTCAGTTCAATTCCTAGCGTTCAAGTCCCAGTCAGCAGTAGACAGGAAGTCTTAACAGAAAGCATATTACTTGCTGCTTCTTCTATCCCCTCCCCATATTCTTCCTCCCACCCTTAAATCACCATAAAATGTAAACTCAAGAGAAATCTTATAATTCTTTAAGTTCAGAAAACATCTTGGTTTTTCTTTGTTGCTCAGCTCTCCTCAGCATCACCCTCACACGCGTAGTATCTAGCCACAGCAGTCAAGAAACCTGAAACCACCAAAAGACCTAAGAAAGCCCCTAAAATCCCCCTTGCCAGTTACTCATCTTCAAGCCAAATATTTAGCCCTAGCTTTCCTGAGGAAACAGTACAAAAGTACATCACCTGAGCTTAACCATGAATTTAACAGGAATTTAATCATGGCTAATGACATAGTAACAGTTTCAGGTTATTTGAAAGTCACGGCTTCAAACTCCAGATTAAGGGATAAAAAATTACAGTATAACAATTAGTAAAAAAAAGTCTCTCTCTTAATATCCTATCTCCTATGAGCCAGAAAGAGGGCAAAAAGATCATCCTAAATCTCAAATGAATCAAATTAGAATTGAAAGGCAAATTGTTTGACTTATCTAGGGGTCAAAGGTATTGCTGTTGTTTTCTCATTACCTACTCTAATACAGAGCTTTCACTATAAAATATCAGCTGTTTTCTTGCAGCACTATAAACTTTTGGAACATGTGGATTAATTGCTGAGATAGGGGAAATAAATAATTTTCATTTCTATGCTATTAGATTTACCTGAAGGTGAACTGCTGGATGGAGGTGACAGCAGAGTCTTCTGTCTGCATACCATGTCATTTTGGTTTTCATTTTACAAGGCACAACAAAAATGAACATGTATCCTGGACTAGCCACATCTCAAACTACTTCGCGCTGTCTCTCTTGGCTCTGAAATCCCACAGCAGTCCTGCAAATGGAAGTTACCATACTGTATAAAACTTCCCAGATGCAAATAAAATGTCTTTTTTTTTTAAAAAAAGGCCCTCTGAGCAAGTTAAAACCCACTTAAAGAAACTTACCAGTCAGGCAGAAGGAAACAAAACCATTTAATTTGGCTCTGAGTAGAAACACTACTCACCAAGCGTTTCCAGCTGCAAGACCAGGCAGTGTGAGACAGCGATTTCCCTGGGTACGTACACACAGATGCACACAAACACACACCCCCTGGCACCCCGTACCTGTCAGCCCTGAGCTTGGCACGGGCACCAGCCTCCCAGCACAGTTCACTTGCACACAGACATAGTCGTTGTCCCTATCCCTACAAACGTAACAGAGGATCACGTAGAGGATGAGCAGGATGGTGAAAAGGAGGAGTGCGAGGCAAGACAGCCTTTGCCACAAGGACACCACAGGCTGTATGTCCCCAGGTGAGGGTGGGAGGCTGGGACACAGCGGGAGGCACTGCTGTACGTGTGGATGTGCGTGTCTGTGCCACACATGCACAGTCACACCCCAAGGAGACTTCTGGGGCCCCCATTCAGTCCCAGCCCTGCCTGCAAAGCCCTTCTTTCCACCATCTTTTCTGTGCCTGCTGTGTCCCGCCTGCACAGCACAACTTTCTTGCTTGGAAGGAGAACAAGGTATTTTACAGGCAGAAAAATGTCACCCAGCATGTCAGATCCAACAGCAGCTGCTAAGCTCCCGGATCTTAACTCTTCCTCTGGAGGAGAGAAGGGGAAAAAGTCTACTATGTAACAGGGGGCTAAATTTGCTATATATTTCTTTGGGGGAAAAGCAGATGAAGTGGGTGGAGGTTTTCTCAGCTGTGGCACCTGCAGGTTGGGTCCAACAGGAAAGAGCTGTTTTCTTTCTGTCTAGTTACCTCCTTTTTTTTTGTTTTAGCTTCGTCTCTATCATGTTTTCTGTAACTAGGGATTTCTCTCCTAGTTCTTTGTGCCTTGTAGGAAGTATTTTGCTGCCTGGGCAGTCAGCCAAACATTGTAATTGCAGAAGAAATCCTTCTTGATTTACTCCTACAGACCTTCATGAATATTCTTAGAAATGGCATGCTGCTTTATTAGACTTCTGAATTATTAACAGTTCTCAAGTTAAGATAATTCCTTGTTAATATTATTTTGACTTTGTTTTATGATTGCATCTGGCTGAGGATAATGCTTACAGGTACTGTCTTGTCTAGTAGCTTCTTTATGCGTTGCAGTAGATTTATTTTATCTTGGATAAATACATTATGCATAATTGTTCTCTTTTTCAGACTAGCAAAGCTCAACTTTTGAAAAAGCAGAATGAAAAACAAGGTTCTAGTTTCCAATTTTTTAAGCCTGGTAATTCTTTGGTTCCTTAGAAGTTGCATACTGCCCTGCCACAGGTCCTATCATATGGGCACTTTTCATCTTACAAGTCTCGGGAGACTGCCTCGCCCTCATCCTTTCCTTTCCTTCTCTTTTCTTCCATTATGTTTTCCTGCTTCTCTCTCATCCTGATTTCTCACCAATCTCCTCACACCCCCTCCCCACTGCCAATACTTGTGTTGGTATATCCTTGCATTCTTTTAACCTTTGACATACCCTTGCTTCATCAGTTGAATATATTGTGCAGAAAGCTCCTGCTGTGGAAGTCTGTCAGCTATTGGTACTGTCGCCAATGGAGTTAAAAATTGTATCTACAATTTGCCAGTGAATATCTCCAGATGAATCACATCTTTGAGTAGATCGTATTAGCTAATGAATACCGTCAAGGACTACAAGTATCTATGGCATTTAATAAATCACATTGCACGTAAGCCTAGCTTCTTAGCTGGCATAAATTACCAGTCCTGTTAGCACTGGATGATGACTTAGACCATTTACTTTTCAGTCCTTTTTTTAAATCTTTCTGGAGAAGCTAGAACTTAAGATATGATTAAATTTTTCTTTTATTAGCATTTCACTTGCAATGTAATCTTGATTAGTGAGGAGCTATGGGGATTTCCAGTTCAGAAAGTTATCAGATCATCTATCCCGATACAGAGTCATCATATAATCTGTCCTGATTTGCTATATAATTTCATAACCCTTGTTACAGTCAAGCTCATTGACTTGAGTTTGATTAGCATGTATCTTACAGAGAGGCACCCGGACTTCATTTAAAAATGAAAAGTCTCCTGTTTCTCAGGGTCATTTGTTCCAACACCTAATTACTTTCACTTAAAAAATAAAAAAGACAAAAGAAACCTCAGCTCTCTCCTGTCTAACCAATATTTGTTTAGCTGAAGTCCTCAGCTTTGATTCTTGTTATGCCTCTCCTAGCTTGGCCGAAGAGTCTTTTAGTACCTAGTATTTTGTCTCCAAGAGGGTACGTACATAACATAATTAAGTGATCTCAGTCTCTCTGAAACACACTTAACTCCTTATGACAATTTTTTATAAGCATTCAATCACTTTGCAGCATTTAATCACTATCTGCACAATTTTCAACATTCATCCTGATGCAAGGACATTTAAAAGGCTGATGTGATCAATTCCAGAGTATGCAATGAAGGTAGTTCTCAGCCTTTTTAGAATGGATTTCCCCTCTTTTTTTTCTTTTTCTTACTGTACACATTGATCCATATCTAGAGTAATAACGTATTGTACAGGCAGTTTCCACAATAATAAACCTGAACTAAACTCTTGAAATTGTGTCCACAGAAGAGAGGTTACTGACAATAATGTAGTTTAAAAGAATGCTGGCAGAAAAACTGCCACCTTCTCCATGTTGCTTTTCTATTCCATTGGGCACGTGTACAGTCCAAGGACAAAGCTAGGTAACACATGAAGACTGCTTTTAGTTCTTCAGACAACTTCCTGGGTAATGCTGAATAAACAAGTTAACCTAATTTTTTTCCACCTTTAAAATAACACTTTGAGATTTCCTAGTAGTTTTCTGGAGGCAAATTTAAACAAGCATTACATATCAATGCCCTAAAAATCACCTGGACATTTAAACAAATACAGTGAGGTGAATGTTTCCAACGAGTATACAAAGGAAAACCAGCCATAACAAAGGGTGGTTTGAGAGGGGCACATCCCTAAGTGTTATTCCGATGCGACTGCAAAGAAGAAATTTTGTCCAACACTTGTCCATTGCTACCTCTGCTTCTACCACCTAGAAGGAGCTAAGCCCACAGTGGGTAGCATACCTAAGTCCAAACCCACTTCTTGTGTCTCCCTGTGTTAATTCTTACTTTCCCTGGTATCTTCCCTTCCAGCAGCATTTGTTAATATTTCATTTTAAGGTAATATTAGCCTGTTCAATGCAATGATGGCCAGATATCACTATCAGTTAATGGGAAGGTCTTCAAAGACAACCAGACACTCATGATGTGTCCAAATAATGTGCGATTTAATGCGATAACAACAGCCATGTCACAAATTGCAGCAGAAACGTCTCTTAGTAGAGCTATTCCCTAAATACCAAACATACACGGCCACACGTCCCAAGGGCCACCGCACTCCCGACCACTGCAGGGTGCTCCCTGCTTTGGGCCCGGCTCTCCTCAGGGGCCGCTCCCAGGAGCCGCCTTCAGCGGGGAGAGGCCCGGGCCGCCCCCTCCCTTCTCCCGGTGGGGAACGGCCTGCCAGCCGCCACCCCGCCGGGCCTCAGGCCCGGCCCCGAACAAGACCTGCTCCTGCGGGTGCGTGGCCGGGGGTGCGGGGGGGCTGACGAGCGGGCGGCGGTGCGAGGGCCGGACCGCCTCCTCCCTGCCCGCCTGCTGGCATGGCTTCCCTCTCCCTTAGGGCGCATGCGCGAGTCGGCGGCGGGCGCATGCGCGCTGCTCGCTCGTGAAGCCCGGTAGAAGGGGCCGGCCGTTTCCCGGCAGAGGAACGCCGCCGTGGGGCCCGGCGGGCGGCGCGCATGCGCGGGGCGGGCTGCCCGGTTCCGGCGGGGGCGGAGCGGCGGCGAGGCCAGGCCGGGTTCTGGTGGCGGCGGCCGCCGCGCCATGCGTGCCTGATAGAGCGCGGCGGGGGCGGAGGGTCGAGCCGCAATGAACCTGCGCGGCTTGTTCCAGGATTTCAACCCCAGGTGAGGGCGGCCTGGCGCTTAACGGGCGGTCTGGGACGGCGCCACCTCGTCGGGGCCCGTTCGGCCGGCCGCTGCCGGTCCGCACGGCCCCGGCGGCTCCCGGCCCCGGCGTAGCGCTGCTGTTGGGCGGAGGCTCCCCTTCCCCGCTCCGGTAGCGGGACGAGTCCGGGAGCGGTGGCGCGGCGGGGCCCGAGCTGCCGGCGGGACGAGGGGAGGAAGCGCTGCCGGGCCCGGCTCCGCTGCCCCGCCCCGGGGGCCGCCTGGGGCGGAAACCGGCTTCGGCGAGGTGAGCCCGGGAGCGCGGAGGGGCGCAGCGTTGGTGCGTGGGGTCCGTGAGCCTTTCAACGGAGCTCGGCGTCAGGGGCCCTTCCGCAGGGCGGGTGGAAGCGCTCCGGTACCGGCGGCTCGGGGGCGTTTCGAACTCCCTGTCCTGACCGGTTTCCTCCCCAGCGGCCGGGGGTGCCGGTGCCTGCTGCCCTGGGCTGGCTCCCATGAAGGTGGCTGTCAGCGCAGGCATCCGCCGTCCGGTTTCCAGCCCGAATTCCAGTCGTCTTTTTTGTTTTGTTATGTAACTTTCTCAGATTACTCCAAGTCTCATTCTGGGTTTTTTGAATTTTTCAACTTGTTGACTTGGGGTATAAAGCCTTATACTGGAAAGCAAAGTTGCCTTAAGGCAACGGGCATTGAGGGTATGGAAAAGGCTCGTTTTGTGCAGGTGTGAAGGCATCGCGCCTGATCCTGGGCTGGACATGGGGAACTGCTGAGGCCCATTGCTCATTCTGGGCTCTCTTACAATTAACGAGATGATAGCCACCACAACCTGGGCTTCTGCTGTCTTGCCAAGCAAGTACGGATACATGTAACTTTTAAAGAAGCTGAGAGAAGAGTTGAATTTTACTGGTTTTGCTGTTAACAGGTGTTTTAAGACCACAGAATAGAGGCCTGCAAGTTCGTCGTGCAGGGTGGCATGAAATACTGAGAGTCCTGGAGAAATCTTGCTTGTGAGGGAGGCCTTACGCGATGGCCGTTACAAAGAGCGGTGTTCAGTCGGTCGCTCAGACAACCAGATGGGTAACCAATGCTTCAGGAAAGGCCTCGTTGCAAAGAGGTTAAATAAACAATTTAAATGTGTGTGGTTGGAAGTGATGGAAAAGTAGGAACAGAAGTTCCAGAAGCTCATAAAGTTTTGTTAGTTTTGTTATTGCTAAGCACTGCTTGCAGCTTATTTGGATACTGTCTAAATGAGGAATGAGCAAGCTGAATGTTGCACTTGTGCGGATAACTTAATCTTGAATGTTTTGATGTTTATTGGAACACTGGGGGAGCACTGGTATTTTACCACGTGACATTTTACTTCTGTATTTATTGAGGAGCCAGGGAATGTGCAAATGACACAAATATTGAATGTTGGAAAACTCTGAATAGCCTAGGAAGCTGAGGGATCTCTTTGTTGCTGTGAAGAGTGACTTGTTTATATTATCCTATCCTGAGGTAGTTTTATCGAGTGTACAAGGAGATGCTGACACAATATAACTGTTTTCTTATTAAGGGGCAGGTAGGACACTAGAGATAAAGCAGCTTGATATCTAAACGAGGTGATGCTGATATAATGAATGTTTTATTATTTGATGGCAGTGCAAGTGGGTAGTTTGAGCTGTGCTGTTGGACTAAGGGTAGCATTCCTGACTATTGCTGCTTTATTCTGTAGCAAGTATTTACTCTGTTCCTTAGGTTATATATGTTTTAAAACACATATAATGACTTCACTGAAGTGGTGTTGAAGCCTAGTGATGTATTTTATAAAGCAGTCTGTGATCCTCTGGTGAATGGGTGGGTGACTTTTTCCCCTTCCTGTAGTGTGAGGAAATCATGTACTGCGCAATTATTTTGTCTGGTTTTTGGTGGTACGACCAATTACTGTGCCACTGCTCTCAAGTATTCAGGATACATCTATTCATTCTTAGGTTGACTAGTTTATAAAATAGATCAACATAATTAGTTTAAACTTGTAAGCACCATCCTCAGTATTCCAGTTAGAAACTTCACTCAATAATCAGTAACTTTGTTAAAAGTTTAACACTGTTGGGTTTTTTCTATAATTTTGCTTTTTTTAACTGAATTTAAAAAAAAAATAATCTCTGGAGTCTGCCTTATTACAATACGTAATAGTTTTTAATCTTCAGTTTATGTTCAAAATTAAGTTACATAATTTATGTAATTTTATCCACGCTATTTTTAACTATCTTGATTTGTATGAAAGAACACATTTTCTAAAAACATGTACAACTGGTATCTTTGTGAGTCTCTAATAATCCAGCTTCTGACTGGATCCTTGTGGGAGGGAACTATTTATAGATGTCCATTCATTAAGTTTGTCATGCAAGAATGCTTTTGATGTGTTCCCTTGAAGCAATGGTTTTATAAGTGAAAGAGATGACATATGCTATATTTATGATGAAATAGTTCACTCTTCAGAACTGATTCTTTGCCAAGAATTTTGACGCATGTTTTCTGTTAGGAAAATATCATAAGTAAATTTCAGCTGTGACTGATTTTTCTATTCTCTACAAAGTTCATGTTAAGTGGCCTGCCTTCATTTCTGACTCTAGGGTTTTTTTGTTTGTTTAATAGCAAATTTCTTATTTACGCCTGCCTGCTGCTTTTTTCTGTGTTGCTCTCTCTACGTCTGGATGACAAAATTCAATGGAGTTACTGGGCCGTATTTGCTCCAATATGGCTATGGAAGTTAATGGTGATTGTCGGTGCCTCAGTGGGAACAGGAGTATGGGCCCGAAACCCACAGTATCGGTAAGTTGAGGATATTTATTTTGCAAAGCAGAGGAAATATAATGTGTTTCCCATACTGAATCGAATTCATAAATAGGTTTTTTTGACAACATAAGCTATGGCATCCAGAAGGTTTGTTTTCAACATATTTAAAATAATTATCACCTATACTGTATGCAAACAGCTTTATACAGCTACGGATGTCTTAATCCTAGTTGCAGTAGTTTATCACAAGCTTCAACAACATTGTCTTTGGGAAGCTAAAACTTCTTACGGAGCGACTTTTTGCACTTTCCTGTTACAATGCTGGGAATTCTTTGCTTTAGTATAAGCCGTATAGAAATACATATCTTCATATGCACTAGGAATATACTATATTTAATTGGATTATTTTCTAAATCAGTTTCCTGAAATGTACAGATCAGCCTGAAGAATGTTGATTTTTATTTTTTTTCCCCTCCTTGGTGTGCATATAATCTCAGTGAACATATGGATGAATATTCAGTGATTCTTGACTATCCAGTGAACATAGAGGTTTTTTTCAGACTTGAGTAGCAGTTTTATAAGAAATATTCAATTAGCTTAATACACTAATATAGTAGGCAAATGTGTAACACTTTCAAAGTAAGATGTTTGTGGGAACAAATTCCGTAAAATCCTTTTCACTTTTGTCAAAGTTGTTTAACGTTGATATTTTAATTGTCAGGCTAGGGTAAAATAACTTTCAGACCTTTAAATACATCAGTGTTTACTTTTTTGGTAATCCAAGAATGATGTGAATTTGAACATGCTAGGGGAGAAGAAAAACTGCCTTGAATGAAGTGCAATAAATTCAATCCTCTTTTCTATCAATGGTGAATATGAAATGAAAAATTTTGTGCACAGGTCTCATTCTGATACACTACATTGTGTGGTTCAGGTCTTGTTTGCCCCTTCTAGTAACGGTTCTACTTGGGTAGGAAAAAGTGTGGTTTCTCTGTGTGTGTGCTGTTAATTTACAGGTATTTTACTTTTTAGTAAGAGACTATTCTGTTGCAATATGCTGATTGGTGACTAAAGAAATTCTGGGGAGAAATGTTGATTCAATGAAAGCTGGTGTAGGAACCAAACAGATAATTTTAGACTTAGTTTATTTCGTAACAGCCTGCCTGATGTACGAGTGTTTACGTAGTAGCAAAGGAGTCCTGTCTATCTGCACATCTATGGAATCCTTAGACAATTTTCAAGTTGTGAAAATCCCACTGCCCTCTTTGAGTAAAATACTTTAAATGTGCAGCTTGATAGGCAAGAAATCCTGTTACATCATGAGCGGTGTAGTTTAAGAGTGGCTATTTGGGCAGAATGTGTACATTGATGAAAAACAAGTGTTAATATCTGTAATTTAACCATTGTAAACGAAGTGTCTTGGGATGTTTGCAGGATAGTGTGCTTCCTTATTGACAAGTGAACTGAATGCTTTCTTATCCTCTCTTTAGAGCAGAAGGAGAAACCTGTGTGGAGTTCAAGGCTATGTTAATTGCAGTAGGCATCCACCTGCTGCTGCTGATGTTTGAAGTTCTTGTGTGTGACCGGATCGAAAGAGGAACCCATTTCTGGCTTCTGGTCTTTATGCCATTATTCTTTGTATCTCCGGTGTCAGTTGCAGCTTGTGTGTGGGGATTCCGACATGACAGGTCTCTGGAGGTAATGTAAAACTTACGGCAATGCAAGACTCTGTATCAATTCGGTTATAGTTCATCTCTCAGTAAAGCATGATATGGATGACTGCATCAGTTGAATTCATTGTTTGCACTGACCTGCTAGAGTGAAAAATTGGGATCAGGAATAATATAATTTTTTCTAGTCTCTTCTGGGTTGTTTTGGGTTGGTTTGTTTTTTGTTTTTTTTTTTTCAACTACCAAATTGCAGCATGTTTTAAACCTGCCTTTTTATTATTGTATGTTAAAAGAACTCACCGCAAACAGTGCAATATGGACTAATACTAGACAGTTAAATGGAAATTATTGAAGAAAATTCCACTGATACTAAGCACCGTCCCTAAGCAGAATTGAACTTGCAGAGCTCTAGATAATGCTTGAAAATTTCTTACTATCCCAGTGTGTGTGCTTAATCTTTAATTTGGGAATGCAGATGGTAGGCATAGAAGAGTAGGTTTTTATTTTTCTGCCTCTATCTTTCCTCTCTAACTCATTCCTTTTGGTTTTGGAAGAACTTTGCAAGAATTCTCAAGATCTTGCCACAATTGTGGCATTTTGCAGTAAATTTAAGATTCTTATTGAACTGGGGTTTTTATAAGGATTTTTTTTCTATATCCTCAAACTACCCCATGACAATTAAAAATCTGATTTTTAGATGAGATTCAGCTTTTTCAGGTTTTTTAATTTCAAGTGAATATTTGTAACATTAGTATAAGCTGAGTTTCTCTCTAGAGAGAAACATTTTTAGTAAGTGATTGTTAGGGTGGCTGGTAAACTGATACCTTAAACTGTTGATTTAAAAATATTGCAAATAGAATTTCATTTTGCAGAATTCTATTCACAGTTCACCATTCATAAAAGTAAAATTTATCTAGAAGTACTTGCCTTCTACTGGATGATGCTTGATTACCCATTGACTTACAGATGGCTGCACAGCTGCTAAGTATTGGCAGAAAAAAATGGAATCCACTCACCCCTAAGAGGCAACAGCTGTCTCAGAGACAATAAGTTATGCAGTTGAACTGTCAACTCATTTTTTTTTTACTGTTTTTTCCTCTTCACTTAGTGCTGTTCTACTTTTTCTTTTTACTTTGGGAAGATTTTATTTCCCTTTCATTTGCTAGAAACATAAGAGGGGCCTGTCTTTAATCCGGGACATTAATTTTTGGCATTAGTAATCAAAGTAGTTGGTAATCTATTATTATTTTCATAATTATTTAATCTGAAAATAGATTGTCTGCTTGTTCCTGTTCTGAAACTGATTAGGTGATCAGTAAGTACATAATGGGGTTTTGTTTCTATATCATGGTGGGCTCAGGAAAAGCATTCTCTTATGTGTTACACTATTTTTACAGGCAATGCAGCACCATTTATTTAAGGCATATTGAATTAATTAAATTGTGAGCCTAGCCACTCCAAATATACATGCACTTGGCATATATAGCTGAAATGTTAACTTGATTCTAAAAATTATTTACAGCAATTGATCCTCTGATTTATTTTTTTTATTTTTCTCTCTCTTTGCTCTTTCAGTTTCCAGGTTGTTTGCTTGAGTGTGAGGTTTTTTGGTGGTTTATTCTTTTGAGAAAGCCAGTGGTACAAACCTATTTTATATCTAGTTTTCCAGTCTTTTTAAAGGAATCTGTACTTCAACAGTGAAGACTTCAGTGCAGTCTCTGAAGTAGGCAAGTGCCTGCTGCCTATTGGATTTTTGACTCCCTTAAATGCCTTTGAAATTCTGAGTAATCCAAGACATCCTAGTACACAATCATATATGACAGTGAAAAGTAGCCTTCTGAGAAATAGTACGTTTCAAAGATGCTTTGTATCCCTCCATGTTTTTTTAAAAGGGAAAATGTTTCTAACTTACACTTAAGAGCTTTAGTTTGTCTTTTCAGATAATAATTCTCTGTTTGATCTTTGAAATTCCTACCCATGTAGGGTTGCCCATAAACTTGAGAAATAGAATCTTGCCAAGTCTGATGGTGTTTCATTATTTTGCTTTTTTCAAGCTAGACACAAATGCGACTTTTTATTTTTAAAGTATAATTCAGGGTTGGTTCTCATAGTGGCAAGCAGGACATGCAAAAAACTTTCATTAACATTTTTAATGAGAAGCATTGCTTTTCTGTATTGCCTCAAAACCCAAGTGTGTTCAGTGTCATTTAAAATATCTCAATTATACAGTAAAAATGATTGAATTTGGATGTCATCTTCCACTATTCTATGTATTGCTTTTTCAGACAGAGGTAGGACTTTTAAGGTGGACTGTTGGTAGTTAAACCCATGTAACTTTCATCTTTACAATACTACAACTACTAAACAATATCTTTAAAGATAAATCTTCCTATTTTTAAATTGAAGGACTTCTTACTACTTGTTAATTGAATTCTAGCAGTATTTCTGATCTGAAGAAAATAGTTGGAGTTGTTTTATGATGCTTTGCTTTTTTCAGTCTCATTAGTTTGGCTTTTCTTATTTCTCTAATCACTCTAATTGGTGTTACTGGCTTGTTTTGAATAGCAGGGAGGTTTTTCCTCAGGAGACAGCTGCCTCTACAGTTACTGTGTTGGAATCGCAGCCTTCCAAATTTAGGGATGCTTAGTAACACCTAATGTAAATGCAAATTATGTTCCATATTGCAGTGATAACCATGGAGTCAGAGAAGTCCTTTGACAGATTCTTTGGTTATCTTGGAAATAGCTTTATCATGCTAAGAGTTAACTAATGTCTTTTCTTTTTCTAGCTGGAGATCCTGTGTTCCGTCAATATTCTACAGTTCATATTTATTGCACTCAGACTAGACGAGATCATCAGATGGCCATGGCTTGTATGTAACAAGTGATTTCTTCTTATCCTTTTTTAAATGCTGACTTTCATAAAGATATTTACTCTAGGGAACACGTTAATGTATGATCAGAGTCCACGATCACATTTTTGCTCGCTTAACAGTCCGTCACTGAAGGTCTGGCATTTCATTTAGTAGTCACAGGAGAGGCTCTTCTTTGGGCATTTCAAACCTGGGGAGAGAGGGATGTGCCATCAACTGAAATTAATCTCTGATCAGTTGGTGAAAGATAAATCCTAACCAAAAGTTTCCAGTGGAAACACTAAACTAGCTATGAGAATGACGTTAGGGAATGTGTTGGCAAATACGGTGTGGTAAATAACTAGTTTTATTTGTTGTGTTACCATGCATGTAATTCCACTTACTGTGCTAGTGGTCACTGTCAACATTGCTGAGATCTCCTGTCCCAAGTGCCTTTAGAATACAAAAGCGCTGTTTCTCTGTCTGGGTTTTTGTAAATTACTATAAAATCGGTAATCTGGCATTATTATGACTGTCCTTTCTATTATCCAAAAAACTAGGAAAAGGATCCAGTTTAGAAACTGTGTCAAGGAAAGTGTCCACTGTAGAAAATACTTGTTAAAATCAATTTCGAGTACTGTTTGAGCCCACCTAACATCACAGGAGTCTTATTATTCTTGTTTAGACTTAATATGTAGACTTGCTTTATTTAAAAAACCCACACCTGAAAACAAATCAAACTGATAAAAATGTATCACTGTTGGGGGAGGGGAAGCAGCTAATTTATTTTTCTTTCAGGTTGTTTGTGTTCCACTGTGGATCTTGATGTCCTTTCTGTGTCTAGTGGTGCTCTATTACATTGTATGGTCTGTTCTATTCTTGCGCTCTATGGATGTGATTGCTGAGCAAAGGAGGACACACATAACAATGGCTGTCAGCTGGATGACAATTGTAGTTCCGCTGCTCACATTTGAGGTAGGAAAAAGCATAACAAGTTTTATGTATCTTGTTCTTTTTTCCATGAGTGATGAATGTTGCTGTGTCTCTTTTTGAACTTGCTAAAATGAGAATACTGCTTTTTGTTTTGGAATAAAGTATTAACAGCAAGTATGACAGAAAACCAAGAATTCTATGTTTAAAGTTTGAGTGAAATATGCATCACATTGGAACTGTAACTACATGTTTCTGTGGAGGCCGTTTTTTTTCACAGATGCATGAAGTTAAAGATCTGAGATGAGCATATGTTTGAAGACGCTTGAAAGTGGGTGTTGCAGTTAAACTGACATTGTATAATTTTTTTGCCATTTAGATCTTACTAGTACACAGACTGGATGGACATAATTCTTTTTCTTTTATACCCATATTTGTTCCTCTCTGGCTTTCACTGATAACTTTAATGGCAACAACGTTCGGACAAAAAGGAGGAAATCACTGTAAGTATTTAAAAATCATGGAAACAGCTTGAAACTCAAGGCTTAAATGTATTTTATTAAGATTTGTATTTTCAAAAAGGGCTTTTGTGTGTGCTTTCTCTCATAAAAGAACTCAGATGTGTCTGTGACTATTGCTTTCAGGTGATTTTAGTAAGTTTTCAGTGTTTATAGTGTCTCTTGGTTTTTTTTGTCATTCCTGTAAGAGCATAACTTCTGCTTGGACTCAACCTGAAATCTCCATGAGATTTTAATTGTAACTAAGCCTTTTATCCTTCCGTATTTCCATGGGTTTCATTCTCATGGGATGTGACTGGATCTGTCTACTCTGCATTCTGAAAATAGTGTACCACCCACCATTTTTAATTAGCATTTTTCCTAGTAGCCTGAATGAGTATTCTCTTTTCTCTTTGGCCAAATAGTGCTCTGTGCTGCTTAGTTGTAACTTCAGTTGCCCAAGTGGCCAGGTGAGATTTACTAGGCTTTTATCCCTACCACAACTAGCCCTGTAGCCCTGCCAGAAGCAGCACTTGTACTTTCAGCCATCTAATGTTGTTGACCAGTGCAGATGAGTAGCCCTTCCCATCCACATTGCAGTTCATGTTCCTTGTTGACAAGGCAATAAAATTGGTGAGGATTTTTTAGAGTTGAAAGGAACCAGCTGTGATGTTTGTTATATAAACTCACTTCAGTTTTGGTCCAATGGTGAAGTATATTGAGAATTTCTTTCTTTGATCATGACTAAGCTTATCTCCATACATTTAGTTTACTTTTGTATTGTTATTGCATGGAAAATTGTTACTGGTGACTTTTTTTTTAACCCTCGATAATTTATGGCCAAATTAGTCTTTTGGAAAGCCACATGTCCATTTTTTCTTCTGTAGGGTTAGTAATTACTCGTCAATTTTTAAAAAAACCTATTTGTCTGAAGTGAGCCTTAGAAGGTTTGCATGAAAAGCTACCTTTAAAGTGCTAAGCAAAATACACCATTTGGCCATGAAGTATAATCTCTGCAAAAAGATGGGTTGTGTGGGATCTTCCCTGCTTTTGTTCAGTGTGAAAGACACGACCTAGGCAGGCTGTTCCTTTTAACACTGACCTTTGATATTGGTTAATAGAGGAGTGCCATCTGCTGAATTACAAGTGCCACCTACTTAAATGCTCTCTTTCCAAGCATTTGCATATAGGAAAAGACAAACGCAGAGTGTATACTGTTTTCTAATCTAGCGCAGGTAATACCAAGGATGAGATACTCCTGGCATCACATCATATTTGGCTAACAACAAAAGTATTTGGGAAATACTGAATACATGCATTGACTAATCTGTGTCTGCCTATGCCATCCCATTCCCTCTGGTATTGTAACCTATATGTATCAAACAAAAGTTGGCATTAATATCTTCCCACGTGGCACTGATTGCTTTTATTGAGATGCAAAGTCTTTTGTGTTCTTTCAGATCGCATCAGTATGCAGAGACACTGTTTAACATGTGAAATGAAACGGATTCTTGCTGTGGTAGTATGGCTGTAATTTAGACATATGGATATACACACACAGACATGCATGTGCAGACATGCAGAGGCATGCAAATGCATGTATATATTCTGTATGTATATCTGTGTGTATATAACCTGAACTGTTATGTTGTTCTATAATAGGTCTAAGTAACACCTGCTGAAAAGCAGCACTAACAAATTTTATATTGTTCATGTGCAAACAATTGAGAGAACTTAAAGGAGATTGCATAGTCTGCTTGCTCAGTTAAATTTTCATTCTGTTCTGCAATAATGTGAAATGATTTTTTTTTTTTAGGGTGGTTTGGTATTCGCAAAGACTTTTGCCAGTTCCTGCTTGAAATTTTCCCATTCTTACGAGAATATGGCAATATTTCTTATGATCTTCATCATGAAGATAATGAGGAAACAGAAGAAACACCACTGCCCGAACCACCAAAAATTGCACCAATGTTTCGAAAAAAGACTGGAGTGGTCATTACACAGAGTCCTGGAAAATACGTGATTCCACCTCCCAAGTTAAACATTGATATGCCAGATTAAGATGACAGTTGCATATTAAACTTGAACTGGGAATCAGCAGACAAATGTATTTCATCTCATGCCTTGTCCTGATTACTTTAAAATAGGTATTGCTGAATCAGTGGCTTGGATTACACAAATCAGAGATCTTGAAGATAATCTGAGAGCTTTTCCAGAGATACGTGGTGGTCTAATTTGTGAACCTTCCCAAGGGGTTGGTTGCACACTTGCCTGTATAGTATTTATATGAACATTTTAGCAGTGTAATATATTGTTTAAAAGTCTTGTCGTGTACAGTATAAGTATTATCTAAAAGTATTTTTTTAAAAACCCTGTATGAAATGCCTGTGCTATTCCAGGTGTCTTTTAGGTCCTAAATATACACTTGATTTCCATGTCTGTTTTAAATGCTTTTTTTGAGATGCCTTAGTATAGTACCTCTTTACTTCTTTTTCTCTTTAGCCACAATCATGGTCTTAACCACAGAGGCACAGGACTGTTGCACTTCTCAGGCAAGGCTGGAAAGCTTTTTGGGGGGAAATAGAATGTATAACAACTTACATGATGTTTTTGAGTTAGCTATGTAAATTTTCATGGAAGTATTTCAACTTTTACGCTGGCTTGGGAGTTGTGTTGCTTTTGTTGCTTTTCCAGTTTCATGTTTTAATTCCTCTTGAGCAGCAGCATGTACACTGTTCTCCCATTAGACTGGCTGTTTAATAAGCTGTTCCCTCTTGCATTGTGTGTGCAGTCTATGCCAGAAATGTTAGTTGCAGGTTTTACAGCTGTCAGTTAGCTGGTATAAATATAATAGCTTGGTCTTCATTACCAACTTTGTAGAAAGTGCTGGTGTAAATGATTAAACTTTTTAAGATAGGAAGGCCTTGGTGTTGGTATAGCATTTTGTTGCTTGAAGAAAGACCTCCTTTGACAGATTGTCTTGGACTTCCAGATGCTTTAAAGAAATTTAGTCTTTGAGACCTATATTCCAGTAGCTTGGAACAACAGATGTTGGATACTCCCACATTCTTGCAGCTGCTCTTTGTGCTTAGGTGAACCCACAGTTTAGGTAGCTTAAATACCATGCATCACGTTTCCTTAGTGTTAGTATGGCAATGAGATAAGAGCAAAAAGTGTATGGACATTTCTGCATGTATGAAAGGTGCACACCTGAAAAATTTCAGAGATGCTGATTTTTTAGTGCTTTCGTTCCTAATGCTGCAGACCTCCCTCTTCCTCCCTGGGGACCAGCTACTGGCTGCAACCCAAGACAGCACTGTCCTATCACTACACTTAAAATTTCATTGCAGTTTCATTTACATTTTTGGCTCTGAGCAAAAAAAAAAATAATCTGTAAATGAAAAGCAACAAGTGCTATTTGGCACTTGCTGCTGTTTCATGGCACTGGGAAACGGACGCTGCTCTGTGAGGTCATGGCAGCACAGCGTTGGGTGTCAGTGATGTTTGAGAATTTTCCCTGAGGATTCTCAGTCAGTTGGTCACTTCTGTTCAGCTGGCTGGCTGGCAGGACAGTCTAGCTGCTAGCGGACATGGCATCAGCTGAAAAATTTACTCAAGCTGAGGAAAAAGAATTTAAAATGGAGCTTTCCTCATCGGAATCTTCATGTGATTCTGTTCTGGCCAAGGGAGTTGATTCATCAGGCTCGACTTCTCTCCATCCAACATGTGACAAAAGAGCAGCCGATGATGCTGCCTTTGGAACTCCAAGAGAAGAAAAGTCTTTACAAACTTTGACTAAGCAACCCCAGTCAAAAAGAGAGCATTTGAATTCACCTGAGGAGAGCTCTGGTAAAGGCAGTGATGCCTCTACGTGCCTCAGCTTTCTGAAGCAGCTCTGGGATGTTGTTGAAAGCGACCGGTTTGAGTCCATTTGGTGGGGGGACAAGGGAAAGTGTGTAGTGATTTATGAAGAATTGTTCAAAGAGGAAGTACTAGCAAGGAGAGGACGTCTGAGAATTTTTGAAAGTGAGAGCATGAAAGGCTTTGCTCATCACCTCCATCTGTATGGATTCACCAGAAAGCTGTGGGGTTTTCCAAAACTGGGCACGTGCAATGACTTGCTAGCAGAAGAAACAGCTAGGGAGGTATGTTGGATCCTGTATATGCAAACTGAGTTTCAGAATATTCTGGTGGGACAGATTGCTGTTCCAATGAAATAAGTCGTTAGTAAATAGATGAGGATGGTAGTAAATGTTCTAATTGCTAGCTGTTTCTCAGCTCATGTTCAGGAGTTTTTGAAGGTAGCATTTCTGAGTAGTAGAAATGCTGATAAAATATATGTTGGTTATTTCCTAGTACTTTGAACATAAAATGAAAAGATACTCTCACTGTATTGGGATTTGTTTCTTGTTATTTGCTATGTGTCTTGCTGTACCAGAGGTGCAGTTTTCTTGTGGCATTTGCTGAAGGCTGAGAAGGTATGTGTCAGCATCATATAGTTACTTACATGTTCATTCCATGCTAAAGTTGCTGAAAAGGAATGGTATTTGGGTTTCTAAATCAGTATGTATGCTTTTGAAAATCCTATGCGTCTCTGCTACAAAGCAGCAAAAACACAAGGCTGATTACTGCTTAACAGGACTGTATCCCACCATTTTATTCAACCTAAACTTCAGGTTTAGAATGCCCGATAGTCCTTTTGAACATCCACATGTCTCTTTTGCAACTAAAATTATTAGTTCTCCTATCTTTGTGGCTTCCAGTCTCAAGGTGGTGGGAACTACCCTCAGCACAAGAAAGACATGGACCTTTGGAGCAAGTCCAGAGGAGGGCCATGAAGATGATCAGAGGGCTGGAGCACCTCTCCTGAGGACAGGCTGAGAGAGTTGGGGTTGTTCAGCCTGGAGAAGAGAAGGCTCCAGGAAGTCCTTATTGTGGCCTTCCAGTACTTAAAGGGGGCCTACAGGAAAGATGGAGACAAACTTTAGCAGGGCCTGTTGTGATAGGACAAGGGGTAATGGCTTTAAACTAGAAGAGGGAAGATTTAGACTAGATATAAGGAAGAAGTTGTTTACACTGACGGTGGTGCAACACTGGCACAGGTTGCCCACAGAGGTGGTAGATGCCCCATTCCTAGAAACATTCAAGGTCAGGTTGGATGGGGCTCTGAGCAACCTGACCTAGTTGAAGATGTTCCTGCTTATTGCAGGTGAGGTTGGACTAGATGACCTTTAAAGGTCCCTTCCAACCCAAACTATGCTTATAGGTCTACGAACTAACTCTTTTCCTTTGCATTTTTTAGTTTTGCTTCTACTACAATCCAGATTTTAGAAGACATTTTCTGTATCTGCCTAATGAAGTATAAGCAAAGCTTTGGTCCAAAAACCATCGAACACCAGCAGGATTTTCACTAGACACACACTTGCATGCACACTGCCAGAAAAGAAAACCAGATGTTGAGCTTGTGTGGGAAACCACTTCTGAGGAGGAGAGGGGTCTGTTCACAGCAGGTCCAAGGGAGAACATCCATACAAATCTACAAGTACCAAAATTAGTGACTTCGATTTATTACTCTTCACACTTGTCTCTAATTCAATGTTAGATTTTTCAAAACTTATTAGTATTTTTTCAGCTTAAATGAGAGAAAGAAATACGATTATATTTGCTTCATTTAAATTTTTACAAGCACCTTCTTTCTAATAAAGGCCTTTCTGGAAAGGCTGTCAGGTCACAGAGCTGTATACTGCAGGTTGCTTCCCCCCCATCATGTACACATCTGATGTACCTAACCTGTGAATGACAAAAAATCTGGTCCTTTCTGGAAGTTTCACACTTACAGCATGTAACACACACCATGATGCAGAAATCTCATCCAGCAAATCTGCCTCTGCTGGAGAAGCCCCTAGGACTGGTGTTATCTCAGATGATTTCCTTCTCGATGATTCCACGAATATATGGTTAGGACTGGGCTGTGAGACAGATGTCATATCATAGAATACCAGGTTGGAAGGGACCTCAAGGTCACTTTCCACAAAGGTGCTCCCCAGCTGGGTATATCCCAGCCTGTGTTGCACTCCTGCATTATGTTTTCCCAGGTGCAAGACCTTACACTTGTCCTTCTTGAACTTCATAAGGTTTTTGTTAGCCCGTTCTTCCAGCCTATCCAGGTCTTCCTGCAGGGCATCTCCCTTCTGAAGTGTCCACTTCCCCACTCAGTTTGGTGTCATCAGCAAACTTTGTCAGGAGGAGGCTATGGGGAACTCTGTTGAAAGCCCTGGAGAAAATCCAGGTAGACAATGTCCATTGCTCACCCACCAACCAAGCAGGTTATTTTGTTGTAGAAGGTGATCGGGCTTGTCAAGCATGATTTGCCCTTGGTGAATCCATGCTGGCTCTTCCCAATCATGTGCTTCATTTGACTTGTGAGAGCCCCCGGGAGCATTCGTTCCCTAACTTTCCCAGGGACTGAAGTAAGAATGATGGGCGCATAATTTCCTGGATCCTCCTTTACGCCATTCTTGTAGATGGGGGTGACAGTAGCCTTCTTCCAGTCTTCTGGGATGTTCCCTTGAGTTCCGCAACTTCTCAAAGATTATGGAGAGTGGTCTCGCAATGAGATCAGCCAGCTCTCTTAACACCCTCAGGTGGATATTAGCAGGGCCCATCAATTTGTAGGGCTCAGGCTTCTGGAACAGTTTATGTACCAACTCTTCTTTCACTGGTGGTGGGTCTATGTTTGCATCAACCTGGATTTTTGTTCCCAAGGCCTTGGGCCCAACAGTGCTGGTAAAGACAGAGGTGAAGAAAGTCTTGAGAACCAATGCCTGTTCAGCGTTGTTGGTGACTAATTCACCTCTCCTATTTAACAGCAAGCCAGTATTTCCCTTCTGTTTCTGCTTTTTGTTTACGTACCTGAAGAACTCTCTCTTGTAGTCTTTGACATCTCTGGCCAATTTCAATTCAAGCTGAGCTTTTCTAACTGCATCTCTGCATGCCCTGGCACTGCCCTTGTAGTTCTCAATGGGTATTTGCCTGCTTTTCCATCTCTGGTACACTTCTCTTTTGGTTTGGAGCAGACTCGGAGCTCACAATTAAGCCAAGGGGGTCTCTTGCTCTGCCTACATCCCTTACCTTTAAGATTAGGTTAGTTAGCTTTAAGGTAAAGTTAGTAAATCACTAATAATTTCCAGTAATGGTCATAAAAATTACACCTTGTTTATTTTGCCTCAAAAGAACAGTTCTTCAAATATATTTGCTACTTCAAACAATTAGGTTTGAAAGGGAATCCTAAACAACTCACTGGTATTCAAGATGCTGACTTATGAGTTACAAGTTTGCATTTAGGCAGGAAAAATATAAGGGGCAACATCTACGCTTCTGAAGGGATCAGTTTTTCGGGGATGTCCACCTGCCACACACCTTTTCCCCCTCTGGCAGGAATTGGTTCCAGGAGCCATCTTGGGTTTGAAACAATAGTCAAGTATTTCTGTTCTAGATTGCTGAGGACAGCTTTGTTTTCCAGCTCCAGAATCTTTTCAGGAGGCAAGTTTTCTGGATATAGTGATGTCTCTCCAATGTCAATTAATCCTGTATTATAAAATTAAAATATAAAATGAGTTGGCTGTTTGATCTCCTAGAGAAAAGTTTTCCAAAAGTAAACTTCCCAGAGAACACACAGAATTGCTGATTTTTTACCAGAAGAACACAGCATGAAGCACGCACACCTCAAACCAGTGTCATTCACTGCAGAAGATGGCCTATGGGACTGAACTTAGGTCAGTGAAGAGCAGGTGAAGCATGCAGTTGTAGTAGTCGCAACTCAGGGATACAGAAGTCTGTTAAAAGAAGCCTGCATCTAAGGAGATACAGCTGCTACCAAAACTCCCGAGCTACACTTGGCCTTGAAACAGCTTCATTGAAATTAAAACTCTCTCTGCTCCTGTCAGGACACTATTCTACTAACATTTTAAAATCCTTAAACTATATGGAAATTCCTGCTCTCTGGAACCCTTTTAATGTCACAAAAGGGAATTTCTATACTGCTTAATGATTAAACATGTTAAAATAAACATCAAAGAGGCTTTGATACCTACTCCACAATTTAGCATGCAATCTATGTCAAGGTTACAAATCTACATATTACTTAGTACCTAACAATTTTCAGCACTGTAAAACCAGAACAATTTTTTGGTGTATGTGATAGAAGTAATTTGTGGTGCAGGAATAGCTAGAAATATTCAAATGAGAATGCAAGGCAGATGATGTAACAAAAGATAACTACAAGAAAAGAGTGCAAAATGAGCACTGGATAAAAACTTTCTACAGCAACGTACATTGTATTTCAGCACAACATAAGCAAAGAAACACTATTCCATCCTAACTTTGTGTTACAGAAACAAACTTCACTGCCCTAAAAACAAGAGCGATGGAGCATTTGTAGAACTGAAATAGGATTTATTTCTGTAATGCTCTAACATAACATCCAAAGCACTGCAACGTCATGACTTCACTTGACTATGAGTACTGTAAAATGATTTCAGTAAGAGTTCCTAAGCTCAAAACGGAGAAAGTGTGGAATTGACATTTATTACCATGCAACCCACATCACTTCTTACTTCATAGCACAAATCAATTTTATTTCTTGTACAGACTTTAGAGCTATAGCCTAAAGTTTTTAGTAGAGTGAGTATATTTTAAAAACTGAGGCCTGACTAAAATTCTTTATCCAAAAGGTCAAAGATACTTCACATTTCCAACACAATGAAAAAGAATAAATTTTATTTCCAACTTCCCTCACTGATCTCAGTTTACAGTGTTAAGGAATCAAAATAACCCCCCAGTCGCAACTCGGGCACTGCTCCTTCAAAGCAAGTCTTAAAGCATGCTAGAATGAGCATGCCTGTGTACAGGACTGAACGTTCACGGATCTAAAGCTTGCTTGGAAAACATAATCCAAGGTCGCTTACCTGCAATAACTCCTCTGCCAAATTTTTCCCCTTTATCCAACAAATCTTGCACTTGTTTTGATGTCATACCAAACCTATTCAAAAGAATTGCTCTCCAGGTTTCATCTTCCCAGTCCTTAACAGCTATATGAACAGCGACGGTGCAGTTCTTGTAGTCTGCTAGCACGGGACGCCAGCGAGTCTCGACTGTTTTGACTTTGTTTAAAACTAATCCTGCATAGGGCTGTCGGAAGGAAAGGCAACCGAATTTCATCGTTTTCCTTGCATCAGAGGCCGTTCATTTCCTATAAATAAACAGACACCCTCGGATTAGTCTTTACAGCGTCTCTGTGGCCATGACAAACGCGCAGACGTGCCCGAGCGATGCCCCAGCGACCAGACGCTGGGCTAAACCGCGCTGCCTCCCCGGGGGCCGACCTCCCGCCCCGCGGGGCCCCGCTTTCCAAAGGCCGCCCGCCCGCCCGCCGCGCTCCGGACACAGGCCGCCCTGGCCCGGCGCTGCCCGGAACAGCCGCCTCAGCGCCGCCAGAAGCCGCCCCGGCCTCGAGGGGGAAGGCCGCTGCACCGGCGGGCGGTACCCCACAGCATCGCCTCCGCGGGCCGGAGGGAGGGAACGGGGCACCGCGGCGCGGCCCAGCCCGGCCCCTCAGGCCGCGCTCGGGAGCCGGCTGCTCCCGGGGCCCGAATGGGTTTCAAAGCCCGCTCCTCAGCGCCCGCGGCGAGCGCTCCGCCGCCCCACAGGCGGGGAGGCCCCGCGGCCGCCTCCTACCTACCGCCGCCGGCTCCGCACCCTTCCCTTCCCTCCGCTCCGCTCGCTCGGGGCCGGCGGGGGAAGGCGGATGACGGGGAGCGGCGGGGCGGGGCGGCGGCGGCCACGGCCACGCGTGTGTTCGCCGTCGGTGTTTGTCGTTGGTTCTCCCGCGAAAAGGGCGGCCGTCTCCCAGCCAGCTTCCCCCTGGGAAGGGAGCGTGGCGGTGCAGGCCTGGCGAAGGCTTTCCAGAGGAGCGTGGCGGCCAGGGTGTGTTTCGGGGGTTGCTGAGGGGAGAAGGGAGCTGGGGGGGTCCCGGGCTGCGCCGCGCAGGAGCGCCGGCTGCTGGCGCTGCCGGTGGGCCTCGGCTCTGGCGGGGAGCCATCGAAGACCCTTGGGAGTAAAATGGCGGCAGGAACTGCCCGGGGTGTCCTTCCCCGCAGCAGCGTGGCACTCGTGTCCACAGCTGGAGGGCTGTGCGGAGGGCCTCACACCTCCAGAAGTCACTAAAAGCCATTTGGCACTAAAAACTCAGCGGTCTCTTACCTCCCTGCTTTCTTTGGCCAATAGCTCCTTTTGGACAGAATTCCCTTCAGTGTTTTCACCCAACCCTACTCATTGAGGAGAATCTCATTTGTATACTGTTACCATTTGAAATGTATGCTTTGTGTCAATGTCTTGCCTTTCTAATACAAATATTTTGAACAACAGAGTTGTATGTGAAAGCCTAATGAATGCAATAAAAATGGGAGGCCTCACAGCAAAGGATAATTAGGAATAGAAGAGGGTTAAAACAGATGTATGGTCCCACCGTATTTGTTCAGTTTTAATGGAGTAGCCAATATATATGTTATGTCAGTGAACACGTGTTTTAACAGAGTTCATTTCCAACACAGACAAATAAACTGACCTTATCAAGGCAGACCCTAATGTAGAATAGCGAGAGGCTGTGAAAATGGCTACTGACGCAGCAGGTTGAACAGTTGAGATCCTGCCTGAACTTCTGCAGGTATAAAAGATAAAAAAGGCAGGTGCATCTGTATGCAAAAAGAAATCACAGAGCCACATCTATCAGTTGAGAGTTTCAAATAGGAGAAGTATTTGGGAGTTTTTCCATGCACACGGTGTGGTAAAGAAAGCAAGGAGGGAGGAGAGAAAGGAAGAGAACACATTCACAAGAAGGACTGAGTTTGCAGTAGAAGTAAGGCAAGACAGGCAAGAAAATAAAGGAGGAAAACTGGGAGAGATGGAAAAGAAAAATTAGTAATATTTACAAAGGGGAAAGCAAGCGATCACCAACATCAAGTGCTGTTTTTGAATACTGGTTTCAGTGACTTAGAATTTCTCCTGTGCTCTAGTGAACCACATTTTTCAACCATGAGAAATGTCAAAATCATTTTAACAATTGCAGGAACTCAGAGATGGAGAGAGAAAAGCCATCTGCCAGAATTCCACTGAAAGAGAGATGCGCTGTTCCTTTACTTAAGGAAGGCAGAGGAACTTCGTACAGCAAAAAGTAAGAGTGGAAATTATTTTTTTTTTTCCCAGGTCTATGACTTTGTGAATAACAGGTTGTCATGGTTTAACTCCAGCTGGCAACTAAGCCCCACACAGCTGATCACTCGCTCCCCCCTGTTGGGGGAAGAGAATCAGAAGAGTAAAAATGAGAAAACTCGTGGGTTGAGATAAAGACAGTTTTATAGGTAAAGCAAAAGCCACGCATGCCAGCAAAGCAAAACAAGGAATTCATTCACTCCTTCCCATCAGCAGGCAGGTGTTCAGCCATCTCCTGGAAAGCAGGGCTCCGTCACACATAATGGTTACTTGAGAAGACAAACACCACAAATCCAAATATGCCTTCTTCCTTTGTCTTCCTGCAGCTTTATATACTGAGGATGAAATCACATGGTATGGCATAGCTCTTTGGTCAGTTGGGGTCAGCTGTCCCAGCTGTGTCTCATCACAACTTTTTGTGTGCTCCCAGCCTACTTGCTGGTGGGGTGGTGTGAGGAGCAGAAAAGGCCTTGACTGCTTAGCAACTACTAAAAACATTAGTGTGTTATCAACACCAGTCTCACCCCAAATCCAAAACACAGCACCACACCAGCCACTAGTAAGAAAGTCAAGTCCATCCCAGCCAAAACCATGACACAGGTATTTATTGGTAAAACTTTGCCTTTAACCTTAGTATTCTAAGGTTACATAGTTCTAACCGTGCTGCACTGGACAGCATGATTAGATGATTCTTTTCTGATGATAAGCACTTCAGATAGATTTTATGATAGCCGTTTTTGGTGTACACTTCAAATATACTTTCAATGAATGTTGTGTATTCTAAAGTATTTTATGCCTGATAGACTTTAACTGTTGAGACCTATTTTTTCTTATTACCATTTTCTGAAATTCCTACTGTTCTCATTATCCTTTTTTCCCCTGGATATTTCCAATATCATGTTCAAAATGTTCCAGATGGAGTCATTCCAGTCCTTTACACAGTGCCGTAATAACAAGAGAAAGTAATAGATGACATGAATTTAAGGTCATTGTAGTGTTTACAGGCTTATTATTTTAAATGTTCTTTGGCTTTAAGCTATTTCCATCTTACTAGATGTGCATGGTTAGTTGAAGAACCTGTTGAATCTGTTTAGAGTTGCAAATATGTAATGAGCTTTCATGCTTTTTTTGGTATTTGCTTATGGTATTTTTCCACTGCATAATTACAGTTTATGTAAGGGTTAGTTATTTGGGGGAAAATAGAGGCCAAAATTTTTTCCTGTTGTATAAGTAAGCGTTAGCCTTGTTTTATGCTCATAGCAGGATTTGTATGATGTGTTTCATCACATAAATAAAATACATTTTATCCTGATTTAAGCAAAAATCTCCAAGGTACTTAAAATCTCAAGTCTAACAGTTCTAAATAAAATTTAAATAGCACAAGACTTTTGTGCTACTAACAAAGGTGAATAAATACTATGTTGAAAATCTCCTGTCAGAAAACTAGCTTAGTTTGTTTGTAGAAAGCTTATCCGATATATCGTGACATTCACTGGAAGACTTAAAAACAGTTTATAGCAGCACCTAAGTAAGGCCTTGAAATTATAAAAATTTGTGTATGCGTTCAGCCTTTTGTGTGATGAGTGGTAAACAGGCTTTAGTAGGTTTCCTCAGGATGTAAGATAATGATTTGAAGTGTACAGCAGTCAATATGAAAAAGAAAATTCATTCTGATCTTAGCAGATGATCAGCTCATGCTTGACATTTTAGATGCATATAATTGTTTTTTGGTCACTGTGGCTTTCACATGCTAACACTAATCCCAAATTATCTAATCTTGGCACAGTACCTCACATCATGATAATCTCAACAACAGGAAATTCTACAAGTTTGGTCTATACTTCTGTAAAGTATACTTCATTTCAGTGTCTCTAAATTAGCTTTCCTTACAGTGTCCCCAGTATTAATTTTGATAGAATAAAGACTGCATAATTCCAGTTACAGAATGCGCTACTGCTTTCTGTGCAGCTAAAACAATGCTTAGTACATCATTTATAAGGACTCGGGTCTGATCTCATCTAGATAGGCAGGCATTGCTGTGTTTCTTGTCAAATTCGCTTAGTAGCTGATTTTACATGATTCAGTACACAGCAACATGTGCTGCGATATCTTGGGTCAAAATCAGGTCAAGGTACTTGATCAGATACAGTTCATTTCAGAAGTGGTAAAGATACGGTGCAGTATGTTCCAGGATATTGGAGGTCAAAACTGAAATTTTAGCTGTTAATAACCCATGGAATACAATACAATACAATTATTTGTATTGAGTGGTCACTATTTAATAATCGACATTCACAAAAAGCTGGGGTATGTTGACATACAAACATCCACTGCATTTCTCTGCATTTTAGAACATCAAACAATGTGAAGTGTGATGCTGTGACTCTATTCTTTTGGCAGCAATTCCATCTTAAGGACTTCTACCAACCTTCTACGTTTTGCCCCCTTTCCTTTAATTTTACTCTGTCATTCTAATACTGTAGTTTATGAAGCCTCAGTACATGCAGGAAAAACAGCTTTATATTATTATTATACCCAAATAAAGAACTTCTGACTTTTGGGTGAACTAAAATATTTTACCATGCTGATCTATATTTCTTTGTATATATTGTGAGAAATTATGACTGTCTTAAGTGTTTTGGTAAACATATCTCCAGTTTCTTTAGATGATTCTCATATTTCCAGATTTGTTGCAACACTGTGTTTTCTGAACAGTTCTCTGAAAATGTGAATCTGTGGTTCTCTCTTCTTTTTTACACACCCACCCACCACCTCCCCGCAAGTAGAGTACATTTCTGGTTTGTAACACATCACTGACATTACTATCCTTGTCAAAAGTTTTGGCGTTACAAATAATCAGTAGTCATAGTTCGTTGGTTACTTATAGCAGAGTTTTCCTGTGTCTGAGAAATATTTTAATGAGGTTTCTCAGCGTGGACAGCTTGGTGGTAAAAATGGAGTTGTATTCCAGAGTGCTATTCAAGACTAAAATGCATACATACTAAATTTTCTCTTACACAGGTTTCAGTATGTTTTCATACCTAATCGTGTGTATGACAGACCTTATATAAGAACATATGCACTGTTCTTTTTTTAAATACCCAACATGAAAGCATAAGGTAGAGTGTGAGCATTAGCCTCTAGCATTTGTTTGCAGTCATCATACTGCCTTTTGTAATGGTATATTGTAGTAACTGTACAGTGGTATGTAGTAGCTAATATACTAGGGGTTGTTTTCTGATTTAATGAATGTAACTTCTTGTCCGTATCACGGTTTCTGTACAGAAAAAAATTCACTGGAAAACTTTTTCCTTTGTTTATCAGTATTAATGGAAGTAGTGTCACCTGAAAATCAAGTGTGTTGCTGTGGTGTAAGAAAACCTTGCTTTCTTCATTTAGAATTAGCTCCATAAATCAAATGAAAAAGCATTAATTCTTTGATACAGAACAAATACTCTTTCTGGACAAAGAGTGCAAGGAAACTTTCTGGCACATTGCCAGAAATTAAAAATAAATCTAATGTGTTTTGACTATGCTAGGTGCCCTTTTGTGTTTGCTTTCTTCTGTTCAAGCAGTTGAGTGCCTTCTAAATTCAAACACTTGAATACAGACAGAATAAATGGTTTCTGAGAATACCCATATGCACATCTTTTTAGAAAGTGTGCTTTGGGTGACACAGAAACATGTAAACTGGACAAAGGTGAATTGTGAGAGAGAGAAATTTAAGAAGTATCCATTTTATGGGGTCAGACAAATTACATTTAAAACAGCTTCTAGTCACATAGTTGCAGCCTAGGTGGGGACTTCAAAAACTTTTCAGATCTTCCTTTGGCTAAGGAAGACATTAACTTTTTTGGAGTATACATATATGAATTTTCGGCAAAGGGACATATGTTTAGTCACATTCCTACTGAGGATGCGCTTGAAGCTGTGCACGTGGCTTATATAGCTTTGCAGAGTGTGCAGTGGAAGAGCGAGCCAGCAGTTCACATGTACTGAGACAGACTAGATGTGATGCAAAGTAGCAACAGGGATTTAGAACATGGGAGTTGAACTCCTAAGCTTCCATCATAGATGAGCTTTTTTCAACCATTTCATTGAAAATACTGGGCCTTTTGACTGGATGATCGTTTGTCTCAGAAAAAAATAGGACATACATAATACCTAGGTGAGTCTCTGTGTACTTAAAACATTATTTTGGTGATTATTCATGTTGCCTTCCAGTCTCTGACTTTATGGCACCCTTAGTCCTTAAAAGTTGCCACAAGTGCCCAATTTTCTTACTTGTCTGGGACAAGGAGGCAAACATTGTTATTTCTCTCCAGAATATTACATTCTGATTTAAAAGTTTACCAAACACTGATGTTATGATCTGGAGCTCTTATGCAAGTGGGGTCCAAAGATTTCTGATAGGCAAATGTCTTTGCTTCCTGCAGCTATGCTTATTTCTCTGTGTTATTTAAAGCAGCTAAGTCTGTATATAAGGTACCACTCTGTGCACTTTTTTTTGAATGAAAGGTTCTTCTCAGTACTGTACAATGTGCTAGACACCCCTAAACCCCCCACTCACCCCCAACATAGGCAATGTCCAGCCTTGCCCCTTTTATGTTAGGTCTTCCTGCTGAAATTTCCCGTGTATTTGAATTGGGGGTCAGTTGTATGAGTGTGAGACAGGCCAAGTCTGATGGTGAGTTTTATCTGCTTAGTGATTTATTTCTAAACTTGAACATTGCTAATACTCAGAGACCTTCCTGGTCCTTCTGCTTTTCTGAAGGTTAAAAAAGGTTGTAACTGTAGGCTGAACAGCAAGCTAGTTGATTTAGAAACATTTTGTGTAGCTCTCAGTAGCAATCTTTTTTTTGGTTGAGATACGTGGCTTCATGCTGAGGTGATCTGCAGGGGAAAGAGAGATTGTAGTAATGAGCTCTCCTTCCCCTGCTGATTATGGTGTCCAATCCACAGGCAACTCTGAATGCAGTATGTAGCTGCATAAAAGATTTTTAAAGATACAGCTGATCAACACCTTTGTATGGCTATGGGTCCACAACCAGGGTTCATGCCCTCTAAAATGCTGAAAACTTTTTTTTTTATTTTATTGAATCTGCACTCCTGCTATAAAGGGGGTAGGTATCCTTACTTCATCCAATTGATACTGTCCATCCAGCTTTATAATTATTTCAGTTTTTAATCTGTTTTCAGATGCAAGGTGTTACTGGAAGTTTTGGAAGATCATTTAGAGCTATTTCTAATAGATGGGAAGTTTGCACTACCTGTGGCAGCCAAAATATGAATGACTTCCTTTGTTTCCTTAGTAACATCTACCTTATATGACACTTAAAATGCTTAGGAATACTTCAACAATTTCTGCTGTGTTTGGCTAAGTACCTTTTGATTCTGCCTCATCAGGAGACACTTAAAGAAAGAGGAGAAAATGAATTGCCTCACAATTTTGAATTAATCACAAAAGATACTCCTGGCAAGAGCTACAAGAAAAAGAATTCATGTGCAGAAGTAAATGCATTTTCAAACTCGTCCTGTATATTCTTTTGTAACTAAAACATTACTTTCTGGCAATTGATAAAACACTAATAAAAATGGAAAATGCTGGTTTCCTCTCTGAATTCAAACTAGCAAACTAACTAACTAGCAAACACTATCTTCCCTGAGAGAAGTGCCTCCACATCAGGGGTCAATCCTATTCTGTTTCCTCTTGGCTTTGTTGGTTGGGGTTTTTTTGGTGTTTTGGTTTTTTTGTTTGTTTGTTGTTTGGTTGGGTTTTGTTTGTTTTGTTTTGGAATATTGATGTCAATATAGGCTGTGTTAGAGAAGGCACCAGTAAATAGGTTGTTATATTACTGGGAAGGATGTTATTAAATAATTTAGGAAAGATGTTGCTTCTAGCTGATGCAGGTTGTTTTTCTATTCATACTGTCTAAAAATATTTGAGATAAAATGGAAACTTATAAAACAGATATGTGTATAGATGCCTGTATAGACTTGACGTGCATGTCTATGATCATGATGATTAGAAAAATATATAAAAGTCAAATCTAGAACTGATTGGTTTGCTGTGCGATGGTTAAAACTTTTTAGCATTCTAACTAAGATTTAAAAATAGATAGCTAACTTCTGACTTGCTCTTTCTAATAAGAACATGTGTTGTGTATATTACTTTAGTGAGTTTTGTGGGTTTCACTGCAGTAATAAACATTTTATCTGTGGTTGTTGTTTTTATATATGTTTTTTCTTATATGTATGTGTTGAATTTTTAGGTCATATGTTAAAGTACACCATCTCATACTTTCTCTGCATTTTCTTTTGTTTTCTGGAATTTTTCATATAGATTGGACTTAAATGCTCTCTTAATTATCAGGTGTCTTGATTTCCACTTCCCTATTGTCCCCATTAGCAAATACAGTGTATTTTCATCATGCGTGTCTAGTTAGATGAAGCATTACCTTTTCTTAGGCATACTTTAAAAGATAAAGCAGTATACTATCAGTTATTTCTACAATGTTAACCTAAATGTACACTGGAGTACTCCATATTTTATTTTAATCATTAATCAAGATGTCAAATGAACCTCATTTCTAATACATCAGCAAGAAGAAATTAAAATAAAATATAGGTTGATTTTGTCCAAAATCTGAACATACCTCAATTATCAAAGTAGTTTTGAATTGAAGCTTATATCCCCTTCACTGTAAATAAACTCTATAAAATTCCTTGTATTCTGTCACAAAACCAGAGCTCAACATACAGCTGAGGTCTTAAATGAGAGATTTTTTTTTTCCTCTTCAAAGGTTAATATGTGTTCTTAATTTCTTATAGTTAGGTGAACTGGACCAAATTTTAAGAGTTTTGTTCATTTACTGTTGCTGTCTTCTCAGTACTTATCTTTCTTGGTCTTTTCCAGCTTTCCCCTAGGTGGCACCATGACCCACAGAACAGCTCCTGTAGACTTCAGAGCAAGTAACTTACAACTACAGATGTAGTCGTCCTTCTTTTAATGGCTTGCACTGTTTCTTGGAGACAACGTTGCTTCCATACTAGGTCAGAAATAGTAATGATTAGAACATGGACAACAAATTATTTTAGTAGTATGAACTATTATTTACTTTAAAAATCAACTTGGAAGTATCTCATGTAGATAATTTAATTCCTTTGCATTAAAGGGAGGGAGGACACTTTGTGCAATGCAATAGACTATGGCACACTTGTGCTTATTTAGGTAACAAAGAACTACTGGTGCCTGCATAGAGCTTAATGTTAACTCAGTGTCAAGAAAGCATACCAGTTCTTTGGAATAGAGGGCAATAGAGATTTAGTGATGAGGAAAAAAAGAAAAAAAGCTAGTCCTAGTCCACAGTTTTGTTACAGGTAGAAGAAGCCTTGTGTCTTCTGAGATATCTGACAGCAAAAGAGGAGTTTTGGTTAAAGAGGAGTTGTGAATCTTTTGCAGTTAGTGTTGTATTGACAGTAGAGCTTAAGCTGAAAGGCAACATGATACCCACTGCCCAGTCCTACAGGTTATTTGAGAATTTTCACTTAATAAAAAGGGTGATGGAATTATTATTGTCTCCATATGTGACGGTGTCTAATGAAAAATTGAGATTATGAGAAGTTTTTGTGGTCTTCTATTTGGAGCGTGATTCTGGGATTTAATGATTTTTAGAATAAATAAAAACCATTTTTGTTGGAGTTAATGCTGTTATCATAGTGAGATCAGAACTATGTCCTAAAACACTTCTCTTGGAAACTTATCACAGCCTAACTGAACATAAAAGAAGGTTCATCATGTAGTCAGATTATTTATGACTTAGAAATGACAGTAAGCAACAAATAATGAAATAATTATGAATTGTACTGCTCTTAAGTCTGTCATTGTTGGTGAAAAGCTTATTCTTTATTTTAATATCTGCACAGTAGAAACTGCCATCTATTTCTATCAGTTTCAGATTTGAAGTGCTATTAACAAAACGCTAGAACAATATTTTTCCACATATTTTCTTCCTGGTTTTCTTCATTTGTTAGGCTGAAATTTACCATGGTGCAGAGCTGCTGCTGAGAACCTGGTATTCTCAGGATTTGTGTTTCAGGGGATCAGACTAGCTCTGATCTGATCCCTTGGGATCTGCTTCACATCATTTGCTTCAGAAGTTCCTAATCTGAAATGAAACACCAATATAAATGCAACCTGTATCTACTGCATCTGGTAGTACCAAACTGATGACGTCCCACAAGTAATGCATAGTTTAAGGGTCTGTTCACACACACGTGCGCGCACACTTTTGTTATTTTTAATAGGTCCTCATTGTCTAGTTACACTTTCGAAAAAGTAACAGTCCAGCTTCACAACAGTGAAATAGTGTTGGCTCTTTGTTGTACCTAGGCTCTTTTTGTCAGAGATGGAGGGAGAATGCTTGTTTAGTAGCAAATTCTAGTTCCAAGAGCATAGTACCTTACTGCTCATCTAAGGGGCTTTCTCAAACAGATCTGATTTATATGATTGCTTAGCAAAGCAAAGTCCTGCCGAGTTACTTTCTTCCATTTTAATAAAGCATTGATCTTGTGAGCTGGAATTCATATCTGGAAAGACAGTGTTCTTCTGGAGCTAAGCTGTGTCACTTGGTGCAATGGGTCGGTATTCTGTTGATCAGAAATGCATTATGATGAGACATCATTTCTTTCCAAGTATTTATTGTGGTTCCAGTTCATGGATTTGGAGAAAGTCCTAAAAGCAGAGGATAGTCTTTTAGATTGACCAGTCTGGTACAAATATTCTATTTTAATATATGCTTGTATAGTGTCATTCCAATGGACTTCCAACTTTTTTGTCTAGTTGCTGGTCAGATACTAATGACAGAAGTAACAGTATGCAAGATTAGGAGTACATTTATTTTTAAGAAAGAGGAAGTCAGGGCTGTGTGGCAGAAATGATAAATCTGGAACAGGCTGTTGAAGGTGTTCTTTACTGATAGAGAATTCAAGTTTCGGTACCAACTTGAGGGTGTCCAGAACCCTAGTGCCTGTAGTGCCCTGTTATGTTAGTTCATAGGGTTTCAACTCAAGTGCTGCAGTAGTAGTAGTTTGATATCTCTGCTTCCTTTATTTCTTATTTTTTTCATTTTGTTACATTATCCTATCATTTCTTAAAGTTCATGTTTCTTTTGAGTGTTAGGGGTTTTTTCCAACCTAAGTTTATTAAGTTTGATTTTTTATAGGCATAAGTTCATGTTTGTACTCAAATTTAAACTTTGTGATTAATCTGTGCATGTTCCCTTTTCAATGCTGCGGGAATAGTGGGTTTTGCTATCATTTTTTTATTTAATCACCTTGTTTGGGGGGTTTTGCTAATAGTTCTATATTTTTACCTTTATATAACAACCAACATTTTACAGTATAGTTCCCTTAAATATTTTGATTCCTTTTGCAAACATTAGTTAGAAGGAAGGCAAACATTTTAGAATATGGTTACGTAAGTTTAGCCTGTGAAAATCTGAACATTTGTAATTTATGTGTTCACTGCTGAGAACGCAGATAGAAGTTTGTGAAATGAGTCAATGAGAGTCATATCTAGAACTCAGAATCGGCAAGTCTCTCGCTATGAGTCTCATCAGAAGGAGGTGTTACACCCTCTGGAAGCTGTCTTTTCTTTACTTCCTGTTAGGCATCTGCATACATGAGGAAATGGATCTATATAACTAAATAAGTAATAATAATCCTCTGTGGCATTTAAACATCTGGCATACTTGAGTTTAAAGTGTGCACAGAAATTACCAGAGTTAAAACTAAATGCAGTTAAATCTGTGCAGAGCCTGAAAATAGCAGTTCTAGATATAAATATTTAAACCTACTTGAAGTTTGATGTATCAATTTTGGCAGCATTGAAGACAGTAGAGCCTCCAGTGTTGTTAGTGCCTGTGAAAATGGCACAGTGCAAATGCAATGTAACAAAGTTTTGCAGCATTAGATTCCCACCTGTAAATTATTTCTATGCCCAGTACTTAAAATCTAAAGCCAGAACAGGTTTTAACCTCAGGAGCTATGGAATCATGTTGATGTGAAAGAGCAGGACTGAAGCCACAACAGTATTGACTTGTGTACCATCTATTACATATTCTATCGCTGTTCAAAATGGTTGTTATCATACACCACAAGCAACCAGAAACATTGTCACCTATATATTCTGCTTAAAGAAACTGAATATCCTTAGTAACTTGCATGCTGTAGTTGTGTTCTGTTTGTTTTGTTAAATGCTTACTTCCATTTCAGTAAGGTAACTTTTACTTAATTTTTTTTGCTTGTAATTGCCAGTTACCACAGACAGGTAGTAATTTCCTATGCCGCTACAGGAACAAGAGAGTAAACAAATAGCTGCTAAGTACTGGTGTGTTTTCACACAGTGGATGCTTCCCCGCTCCAAACTATAATTCTGCAACACCACAATTTTTAGCCAATCTATAAGAACAAAACCCCATTGATTCATTAGTATACTTTTTAGTTGTATTACTTATGAATGTAGCTATATTTTTTAAAACATTCTTCTTTGCAAGGAAAATTTTTAGTAAGTAATCTTCAGCTCGTTAAGAATGAGCCCTTTTGCATTTTTTTTTAAAATAATTGGGAAAATTTTTTTACTCCACTGTTGTAGGATCATACACATTTCTTCTTCTTTAGGCTATGGTGATTCTTCAGTTCTTCATCTGAGTGAGTCTTAACATCTTTATGAAAATGTATCTTGCTCTCTAGTAGTTTTTCAACCTCTGCCATGGTTATGTTTGTCTGAAAATGAATCTTTTGTAGTTTATTCACATAAATAAGTACTTCCACTTATTTCTACTGGTGCATCAAGTCAAAAGAACGCAAAACTCTTGATCAAAAGATGATCTTCCTGGTAAAAGTGTAGCATATAGAGAGCTGTCACAGAAGGAGTGATACGCTTCTCTCCTAAGAGAGAAGCCGCAATATATTTATTGATATAAAACAACAATTTAATGACGTTTGATAGTAAATGCAACAGTGGTTTAACAAGATTCCATGCCAAGGTACACTGGGTTATTTACTACATAGAGGACAGGGTCAGAGAGAACTTTCAGGGAGACCCTCCCGTTGAGTCACAAGGGTCAGACTGGACCCCCTTGCTTTCTAAACTCCTTCTCCGAGAGGAGTCTAGGTGCGGCTGGATCCGATCCTAGTCCCAGACTTGGTCAACGGTTTATGTCTAAAGGATTAAATATGCGCAATCAATCCTTTATATCACTTAGCTAAGATTTCAAAGTTTGGCATGCTATTAATCACTTACCAAGGATCTGTTGCAGCAAGGAATCTCTTAACCTCGAGAAGTAACCTTGAAGGGCATCCCTACCCAAGGGGAGATCCCAGTGTGCAGCCCACTGCTGTTCAGGAATGCTCAATGGACCCTGGGCTGTCCACTATTTATAGAGTAAGACGATTGACCTATAGTCACACTGGCATACTGTGAGACATCTAGGTCCCTGTTCCAGACAGACTTTGGCTACTGTGTTGCCATCCCTCCCCCAAAGTCCAGGTGCAGCCATCACTACTCCCACTGTTGGTTATGGCTTGAGCAGGAGCCCGGGGGGGCGGGGGGCTAGCCTTACAAATTAATTTTTTGTATTAGAATTTTCAAAATTATCCTCATAGAGGAACCACTGAAATACAGCTTTGTATTCACTAGGACTAGACTTCATCTGTCCAGACTTAATTATGCAAAATGTTATTAAAACCTCAGTGGTGTATTACTTATAAACAGATGGATCCATAATGACATATTTATTTAGCATGCAGGGAATCTAGTTTGTATGAATTTTGATCTAGTGGATACTGTTTGGCTCTTCCACATCACAGTAAATGAGGTAAAATGGGGTACCGTGTGTGAGGCCTTCACAAGCTGTGCAGACTTCCTTAATGAATTTTAGTTACCACTCCTGCAGTATCAAAAGCATCCCTACTCAAGTTCTCTTGAATGTGCGCTCTTGAAAGAACAAGCTGTGTGTAAGAAAATTTCCTGGAGAAACATGAGAAGGAATTGGTCCTCTGCAGGCAAGAGGACACAAACTTCCATGCGACGCCCTGCTGTACTGGTGGTGTGTGCTATTCCATGTCATGAGTCTGATTTCAGTCAACATAGGAATTACTAACTTCCAGAGCAGGCTCAGAAAACATGGTTGCTCATAGAAGAAGAAAGGTAATGATGTATTTAAGCACATGTAAGT